>SCDY01000179.1:0-84550 GCA_004143825.1 Drosophila micromelanica
CTTTTTGTTCATGGTTCGTTGTCTATTTGAATTCTACATTTCAGTCTAATGATAAAATTTTTGGTCCAAATTCATGTAAAAAAATTTCGAATATATACCCTAGTGTTCTCATATAAGGAGAGGTCTCAACTTTACCCAGTCGTAACTTCGCCAAAACTCAACCGATTTTCATAAGGATGGTCTTTTTGTTCATGGTTCGTTGTCTAAATGAATTCTACATTTTAGTCTAAAAATAAAATTTGTGGTCCAACTTCATGTAAAAATTTTCGAATATATACCATAGTGTTCCCATATAGGGATGGGTCTCAACTTTCCCTAGTCGTAACTTCGCCAAAACTCAACCGATTTTCATAAGGGTGGTCTTTTTGTTCATGGTTCGTTGTCTAAATAAATTCTACATTTCAGTCTAAAAATAAAATTTTTGGTCCAAATTCATGTAAAAATTTTCGAATACATGTTATAGTGTTCCGATATAGGGATAGGTCTTAACTTTCCCCAGTCGTAACTTTGCCTACTTTCTCGGGTCCGCATTTAAAAAGTATGCATTATTAAAAAATATATACTCTAATGTTTTTAAATATTTTGTTGTTGTCTAAATATGATCGGACTTTAGCTTTAGCTAGCTATACAAGTTAAAAGTCGAATGCGAGCCAATTGCGGGAACTTTTCTTTGCATAATCTTTAAATCTCGCGATCGTGACCTTATTTGTACTTTAAACTTACGTTGTTGGCTCGTCCAAAAATATAATGGGTGGATTGTTTACTAGTTCCAGTGCAATTGAGAGGCGTTTGCGCTCCCCACCAGAAATCTTTTCAGTCTTTGTGTTCTGAGCACCTTTTAAACGCAACATGCCCAAGATTTCATCAATCTGTATGCGAATGGAAAACTGTTTATAAAGTTTAAAGTTTTTATTTATCTGCTTACCACTTCAAGTTTTTGTGCCAATTTTAACTCGTTGCCCAGTTTTAAGTTAGCCGCCAAAAGCATTATCTCTCCCACCGTAAATTGAGGGTCAAGAACATCTGTCTGTGCGTTATTTATTGGGAATATTTGACATTTATAAGAAGAATAATTGTAAGGATTTCATACCTGCATAATGTACCGAGACATTTTGCGAAAGATTCGCATATCACGCGGTCTGTTATTGACCAGGATCTCGCCAGATGAGGGTACGCTTCTGCAAATACGTAAATTGTATTATTCTCGCCTCTTCAATAGAATATTAATAATGGCTTACCCAAATCCTGCGAGTAAATTCAAAAGCGTTGTTTTGCCTGCACCCGAAGGACCCATAATTGCGGTTAGCTCGTGAGACCGAAACTCGCCATTAACGCCGCGTAAAATTTGCTTGGTCTTTTGGGCTATACAAAAAAAAAAAGAATTTAGAATTGTAACGATATTTAGAATTTCCTTACTTTCAATATTTAAGTGATGTCATCAAAAAAACTGTGTACCCAATTTGGCCTTCGGACTTCCCGCCCCCAAAGATATTGTGGTTTTAATATTTTTTCTACACCTTCATTAGGCGTATACAAAAAACTTTTTGTGTGATCTTTTGAGAGTAAGTTGTCTGAACAAATTATATGTATCTAGTTTTAAAACTGGGAAGGATACAATTAATTTTTATTTATTTTTTCACACCCCCAAACAAATTTTAACATTTTAACTGACGCGGATGGACAGCAAGACGGACATTACACAAGCCCAATACACTGTTTTCACTTCGTGAACGAGTAGAATAAAAATAAAGGTGAAAGCTATAAAAAATCGTTGACCACTATTAAAACAAAGCCTTAAATGATGTTTGTAACAGATAATGCTTTGTATGATTAAACAATTTGTGCTTCTGGCTTAGTGATAAGGTGTAAGACTTACCATTATTCTGATCAGGCACCTCATAGGTTAGTCCCGAAAACTCCAAGTTAACCGGTGGCCAAATGGGCAAATACTTTAAACCGTTCACCGATTGATTATCGTCTGGATCTCGCAGCTCCACACTAATGGCATTTATATCGCTGCTGTAGTTTAGGGAGCTCCCGCTTTGAGAGCTTGTGGGGCCCTTAACATTATGATTGAACTGCATTCTAGTTTTTGAGAGATCCGATTTACTGCACGCCGAAAAAAGTCATTCTCTATGAAAAATAGTTGTCATAAATATATTTTTATTTAATTAGTGAGTAAAATCAATAGACGTTGAAAAAATTATGTTAAATTGATTATAATTAGTATGAACATGTTTTGATAAAATCTGCTTAATCTGTCTCATAGACATGTAATTTAACAATTACAGAAATCTCTTAATTATTATATAGACAGATGGAAAACGTGTTTGCGTGTTTTCTCTGTAATTAATTAGTTTTAAATATATTTAAATATTGTTTTTGAAAGATGCAGTTAGCTTTAAATTTTTCCTTAAATAACGAATATCATGAGCTTATTAATCATACTGTTAAAACTGTGTAATTAGCTAATTAGCTAAATATTTTAAAATCCTGTTTTTAATTGTTTTGTATGAATAAAACCCAAAAGCCTTTATATAATTTATTTTGAGGTTCTTTTGTTTTTGCAATTAATGTTAATTAAATAATTAAACGTATAATTGCTGCTTGATCAAGAATTTCTTGCTGTAGGCTAAACACAAATAATATTTAATTATGCGATCGGGCTTTATAAAATTTAACGTACTTATAGCTAACACACAAATAATTCACTGGCAACCAAAAAAAAAAAAGAAGTATATGGAAATTAAATTGCTTTAATGTGTTGCTTCAATTAAACCGAAACATATATGTACATATATTATAATTTCTCTCGCGTAGCCGACACAACTTTCTGAAAACAAATTTTTTGCACTGAGCTGAGCTGATTAAATGAATTAGTTTCTCTTGATTGGCCCGTACACATTCGAATGTTCTGCGTTTATTCAGCTCGTTTTGAAAAAAAAAAAAACGAATTCTGATTTTCAATTGATTTCGGCGTAACAAGCGACCAGTTGACAGACGGACCGCAACTGTCTATCTGATTATTTCTGAACACTTGTCGCAACTTTTACTGAGTAATCCGCGTCGAAAAAGAAACACAAAATAAAACAAAATATATTTGCTTAGAGCTTTACAATAATCACGTCGCGTTGTGCGAGCTTCAGATAAGCTGTAGGAGTAGCCTCAGTTATCAGAAAATATTTAGCTGCTGCGGAAACTGCAATCAGATTTATGGCACCAAATGGTACTAGCTGCTGCGTACTTCTGGATGCACTAAGCAATATATGCCACAGTGGGTCAACTGATTTTAGCTGGTTTATCTGTGCACTCCAAATTATTCCTATTGATAACGAAATTGTTACATATGTGCATAGCCCAAATTAAATATTTTTTTTCCAATATTTAATGCAATTCAAAGTCGATGATAATTGAGTGCGTGACCATTGTTCTCCACACCTTGCTGGCTTATATACATATTCATATTATATAAAACTGTATATATAAATGTTCCCTAGCTACAATGGGTATGGTTTTTGTTCTCGTAATAATTTTTTTAAAATTCATTTATTTATCACAGTGTGACTAAACGTTCATGCGAATTCAGTGAACCAGCGAGTGTTGAACTTTGTATCATTCACATATATTTACAGACTTCGTATGCACATTTAAATGATATCAATCCATGGCAACTTGAATGTTCACAACATATATATAGACATGGGTTGAATAACCCTAAACAATATTCTTAAATAGAGTGCATTAATTGGTGTAGCTATATAACTACTTACCGGTATATAGTTTTTATACATTTATTATTTTCAATTAAACACACACGACAAATTATTGACGCTGTTGCAAGTTCATTGAACGGATTTAAAACACTTTGAACCCGTTAGTACTATTTCGCTTAGATATTACACAGAGTTCGCCGGCACAGGCTTGAAGCTACACTGCACTTACTCTACTTTCTATTTGGGCTTGTGTTTGTTATTGCCGTCGATTTGCCACTCTCTTTACAAAGGTGCAGCGGGCGTGATGTGAATATGCATGCAACAACAACAACAACAACAACAACAACAACAACAACAACAACAACAACGTCGACGGGCGGCGGCGACAACGACGACTTGTTGCACCGAGAAACGAAAATGTACTGAAAACAAATGAAGGAAGAATGATAGAGTGGCGGCGGCCTGACAAACAAGCACACAGATACACACACACACGCACACACGCACACACGCACACACATATTGAAGTTCACATCCATATGTGTGTGCTTCTGTATTTTATACACACGAAAGCGTGTTGCGCACTCGAGGCGAGAGAAAAGTACCCAAGCCTCAAAATGCGCAGCAAACAAAGAAAATACCAAAAGAATTCTTCTAGGAGATGGGAAGTATCTGGCATGTGAATGGCGCTGAAGCTTCAGTCTATTTATAGCTAGACCTGCATGGTCACTTTTTAGGATCTCGCTTTTGATGCAATGCAGCAGAATGAAGCAATACCCCCCAAAGAACTGTAGGCTTAAAAGTATGAATTTTTACTCTACTTAACATTGTTTTTATGATTGGCTTTGTTCTGGTGAAAGTTTTGGCTATAAAGTTACCTTTCTGCTGTTCCTAAGGTTGGACCTACCACAATGTGTTTCGACGCCAATAATCGTCAATAGTTTTTGCTGCTGAATGCTTAATGTATACCCTCTACGCCAAAGAGGGAGAAATAAAAACCAAAGAAAACTTTTGAAGTTTTGCTCAAATTGTGAGTTCGAGTGATATACTGATCGAAAGCTCTTATATAACTAGAAGTAAAACATACCAAAATATTTGATAGATCATTGGTTTCATGAGATATAGAGTTGCAAGAAATTGGAAAAAAATATTAACTTTTAGAGCTTACTTTTACAAATTCGTTTATAGAGTTAAAAATCGTTAACTCGTTAAAAGTTGATAAAAAAAATCAAATATTCTGTGTATTTTAGAAAATGGGATGAGCTTTCTAAAATTGTACAGAGTTATGCGTTATCCTGAATCAAGGAACTTTAGTTCGACGACTTTTGAAAAAACACTTTGGCGGAAAAACGATGAAATCCTCTAAAATTGACTCTTCCACAGATTTTCTTTTTAAGCAAGAAGATAAAAAGTTACACTTGAAAAAAGTTTTAATTGTTACATGTTGTAATTTAGCAATTTTGTATGCTTTATTATTTTTTTTTTTATAAATTTGCATTGTTTACATAGTAAAATATGTATCATTCGTCGCAAGTTTTAATGCCAGAAATTTTTCGAATTTAATGTGCTTTCGCCACTAGATTGTTAATTCCTACACTAAATGTAGCTGTCATTGTTTTAGGTAGCTGCTTTTGTGGGATAATATATTTTTGTAAATAGTGTTTTTTTCACATAGCATCATCATCATCAATCAGACTGTCTAGGTGCATAATAATTCACAACAGACTTGTTAGCAAATAACTTATTCAAAATGTATGCCTATACAATTGGATACACAGAGTATCTTGTAGTTGATTATTTCGAATTGAATTTTTCTGCTTGCCTCGCTCTTATTGTGGACTCATCGTGTTTTCGCTTTGTTTGGCAACGCTCGCAAAGCGGTTGCCAAGCAACTTGGAAACGGCGGCAAAATTAAACGGGAATATGTACGTACGTACAGATGTTGAAATATAAAATGGCAATATTCATGTCTGAAGTGGACAGCCGCTGTTTTGGTTCATTAGGTCTTAAAAACAATTGTATAACGGTTCAGTATCGCATAATATTCTCAAAGTAATTTCGTTTACAAGCAAATTTAATGCGGTTTCTTAAAAACAAGTAAATTTTTAACAAATGTTATTAACATTTAAAATTTATTGCAAAACAGATAGCCAACAACGGTGCCGACCAATTGACAACCAATCACAACAACAATGCAGCATTTTGCCGTTTCTATACATTTGTATGTACATATGCGAATTTGCAGTAACTGTCCCGTGGCACACGTTTTTGCCACTTTGACTGCCAAATTGCCGGACTCGACCAAACTAAGCCCGCCAAAGCATTTTCTAGAAAACCTAACAATATATCTCCATTCGGTTTGCCATTAGCTACGCCTAAAATGTAATTTTCTAAAGCTGCAATTACAAAAACAACAACGAAAAATATCAAAACATGATTGCTTTTTGAAAGTTTGGTTGATTCAAAATGCAAAGCTTGATTTGCGTTTCCCTTAAGCGTCAAAAAATGTAAATAACAAAACGAATATTTTTCAATTCAAATTAATTTTTTGATTGCTGGTACAAAAATGTTGTTTTAATTCAATTATTTTTTTAATTTAATATATTATTCAATCGGTATATAACCTGTTCGTGGTATATATTGTCAAGATCCCATAAATATAAACAAAAAACAAAATTCTCTCCATAAAAAGATATTAGACCTTTATTACAAAAAAATATTCAATATAAAATTTTCAAAAGGTATTTTTGACATTAATATTTAACATTTGTTCGTGTAAATACATTTACGAAATTTAAAAAAAATGGCATTAAACTTTTTTTTCAACAGTAGTATTCTTAAAACGATTATCATTCTCATTTTTATTTGATATTAAAATTCATACATTGTAGTGTATTCAAATTTTAATTTAAAATTCATATTACCGAAACCCAATTTTTGTTTCTCTGTTGGGTATTTTACTACAAGTATACTTGTTCATTCTAAATTTGTATAAAATTGTTGTAATATCTGGAGCTGAACTACAGATCACAGTGAAACTGTTATTGGTGGTCCTATCACACTTAATCTAAAAATGTTGAACATACAACTACAAATGAAGCTATTATACAAAACCTACAAGTTTCCGATCTAAAAAAAATGTGAAATATTAGATAGATACATTACATGGGGTGTAAATATACATAGAAAAAGCTTTTAAACCCAAAAAACAATAGTATATTAAATTAATTAGCGGGTAGTCTTCAGCTTCCAACGCAAGAAAAGGTAGGCCGAAACCCGCAGCACTACAAAAATAACAACAAGCGCAACAATATCAAGTGTAAAATTCGCATTGACCATGTCCAGTTCCTCCAATGTGGTTACGGGCGATTTAAAATGGCAGTACGTCTGGAAGCACTTCAGTTTCTCACGTCCGTAACCATAGGTGGCCAGAGCTGTACCCTCGAAACCGTAGCGTATATATGACAGATACGTGATCCAGCGTAAATAAACCGGAATTGCGTCAAACGAAACGAAGAATCCGGAAAATAGCAAGAACGGTACCGACATGACTGGCGCTAGGAAAACACCGTTTTGAACATTCATAGCAGCGCCAACAACAAGCCCCACAGATTGAGCCACAAACGAAATTAGGAGGCAAGCTGATAGGAACATGGCAAAACGGAAAAGTTCCCAAGGCTGTGATGTATAGAAGTACACAATCGAGACGTAGATGACACAGAAAATTGCCTGAAATAAAAAGTGTTGAAAATAAGGTAAAAATGTAAAATAAGAAAATCAAAATAAAAACGCACCTGGAATGGTAGATCAGCAACAGATATTGCTAAGTAATACGACTTTAGAGAATACCAGCGATTAAAATTTTCCTTTAACAAGACCGGCATTTCAAGTGGGACTGTAAATAATATTATAGTTTAGATATAATTTTACAAATTAAAGATTTAAAACTCACATGACAAAATTGTTATGGTCATAGATGTGTACATCAAGAACAACATGTTGAAGAACAGAAAGCCCAAATTACTTAAAACCTTGGCGCCATCGTTACCAATGTCATAGTACAGAGCTCCAATGAGGAAGCCAACCAAAAGATGGGCAAATAAACGCAAATACATTAAAGTCTAAAAAAAACAAATAATAAATGAAATAAATAATAAATAACTTCAGGTACATTTTGATAACTTACCCAATCACGGTAACTGAAAAGCAATGTTCTTTTCAGAACTACCCAAAACTGGTGAAATTGTGATGTTGGATAACGTTCCGGCGACATTATCTCTTCCGAAAGCAGCGCTGTTGTGCAATTGTCTGTCTTCTCCACATCAATCATGGCATCACCTTTCTCATTGGTCGTCACCACAGCCTGACTGCTTAAACCGTTTGTTTCTTTAACAATGTCGTTAACCATTCCATTCAATAGGCCATTGTTCAGTGTTAGGTTGTCCTCGTACTTGCTGCCACTGACGTTTGACACATCGTTTTTGTCCAAGATGGCTTTCAAGTTTTGTACTTTCGCTAGATCGTTGCGCGCCTTTAGGCCGGCATAATCAGCCGATGAGCGAATGTCCCGTTTGCCATTATCGATGGCATCAACCAGCTTCCGTGTGTGATCACCGTGCTCTCCGCACGATACCTCGATCACATAGCTAGCCGGATTATGGTAACTGGGGCACTCTAGGTTCAGTGTGGACAGGAAAGGCACCAGCTGCTTGGTGTTACCCTGGTAGACGCACTGGCCATCGGCCAGCGTGTAAAGCTGATCAAACATTTCAAAGAGTCGGGCGGACGGCTGATGTATAGTACAGATGACGGTACGTCCACCGGCGGCCAACATTTTCAACAGATGTATGCATTGGAAACATGTCGAGCTGTCCAGTCCAGAAGTGGGCTCGTCAAAGAACATTATTGGCGGATTGCTAACAAGCTCCAATGCGATCGACAAACGTTTCTTTTGGCCACCAGACAAATTGCGCGTCATTGTGTTGCGATGTTCGCTCAAACTGAGCGTCAAAAGAATGTCATCAATCTGTAAAAAATGGGTAGGTTGATAATTCTGTTTTGACGGGGTTCTATTTTTGGGTATAAAATCTTGTCATATCATCGGCAATTCTTTACTTTAAGCCAATTAAACGCTAAAAATAAATATCGAAATATTGCGATAAGCTACTTTACAGACTATTTTAAATTTCAGGCTGAATGTGGGTAACCAATTGACAATTGTTGTTTGTTTAATTACCATTGAATTCTTTTCCGGTTTTGTAAATTTTTTGCTCAGTTTTAAGTTTGTTGCCACTGTCATCGCTTCCTGAACGGTCAAATTTCCGTGCAATTGATTATCCTGCATTATGTATGCAGACAATTTACGGAAAGTGCTCAGATTTCTTTCTGATCCATTCATGGTGACGCTGCCTTCGATGCTTGAAGTTCTGAAAATAGACAAAACATAAAATATATTTAATATAAAGTATTCAAATAAGTAATAATAATATTTAAATATAGACATGTATACATGCAAAGTTGTTCCATAGTTAACTAATGTTTTATAATATATATAAGCTCTTAGATCAATAAATTCAGTTGATAACATAAAAAACTGCCGATTACCAGCCGGAAGCATAGCATTTATCGCTATCAAAACGCCGGTCACTTTGTTTCATGGCTATCAATTAAACATGGCTATCATTAATGCGTAACTTCATTATCAATAAACTATTAATGAAACGTAGCAATGCAGAACTTTTTGTTTCATTTAAATACTTACTTGTAGCCCGACAAGATATTGAGTAGGGTACTTTTTCCAGCGCCCGATGGTCCCATAATGGCAGTAAGCTCACCTGAGCGCAAACGCCCGCTGACACCTTTCAATATGGTTTTGGCATCTATAAAAATCATTTAAAACAAAAATGAATTAGTATAATATAAATTAATTTAATCTGTTACAATGAATCACAATTATCCATTAACATTATAATACAGTTAACTGTCAAGTTTTTAAGTAAATAAAATACATAATCTTTAATAAATAATAAACGTGCGGTCATTGGACTTTGTCTATTTTGTGCCCTCCACAAAAGAGACGTACAATAAATGCCGATGACAACGTGCCTATCTGTATTTAACTGCGAAGGTAATATATATATATAGAAATATATATACTGCAAGATTGACATTACTTTGAATATATATATTCGCAAAAAGTGGTTTCAATTTGAATGATTAAATGAAACCTTGTTATAAATGCGCATCTATCTGATAGATTCTAGAGCTTTAATACATGAATATATTAATCTGCAGAAAACAAGCCAGCATCGTTTTGTTATTGTTACCAAAATGTTACCAAACTTGTTTTGTGCCAAAAGTTCAAAACGTTAGTCCATCAATTGAGCACTTTTAAGTTGCATTGACAGCAATCAGTTGATTGGGTTCATTAGTTGATTGATTGACTGCTGGTTTTTTTTTTAATTGCGGAGCACGAGAATCTGTTTTGTTATTTGTACTCTGTATTTAAAATATATTACATGTTAACTGATTTTTTGTTGTTGCCAGGTTTGGTTTAATTTGCAAGCATTGCAAGCAATAGCAAATAAAATAATTGTATAATGATATAGTTTATGGTTTATGACTTGAACCTCTCAGTTGCAATATGAACATTAGTTTTGACAGCTTACTTAATATGTTTCACCGTTCAGTTAGCTCTGAGTTTATGGCCAATGCCAGTGAACCTGGCCAGTAAACGGTTAGAAGACCTCCTCATAACATAATGACGATTACGCAATGTTTCTCTTGAATTACAAATAAAAATGTCGGCCAGCCACAAACTGGTACTATATACATATATACAAAAAGCGATACGCTTGACAAAGTAATGTCAAGTAACATTAAGACTAGTTGTATGTCGGGCAGAGTTTTGAAATGCGATGGCATAATATTAATATTAATGAAATAATTCAGAGAAGAAATACGTAAAGGATAATATATGTTTCTATATATCATTTTTATGAAACATTTCGCTTTTCCACAAATTGTAAACAATAACAAATATTTCTAATGGTGCGCTAAGAACATGCTTAGCAGAAATGTTGTGTATGTTTATATATTGAATCCATTTAATTTGCATGCATGGTTGCCTCATCAGCCGCCATATTTGGCATTTTATTGTTTTCATTTTGGCTAAGCATTTGGCAAGTATATGCCGCTTATTTGGGCTTTCACATACGCAGTGTGTGTACACACATTTTCAGAGCTTTGCTAGTGTGTCAAGAATTTATAAATACCAGCAAAAAAAAAAAAAAAATTACTTGCCGGACCCAACCTTCAATGAGTGACTTTCCTGACCTTTGTATTAAGTGACTGTTTTAAGCTACCTGCTAAAACAAGTATTTCATTTTATTTTTTTTTGTCGTAACATTCGTTGAGCAGTAATTTAGTATGGCAGTTTGTACTGCTCGCAAGCTCGTACTTCAATATATAATGCTGAGTGACACCACGTTACATCAATGAACCAACCTAAAAAGGTCAATCCATCAATTATCATCGTTAAAATCTGCGCTTTGAATCAGTAAATAAATCAAATATATTCAATTTGAATCAATAATGCATATGGCACAATTGATTTCCGATTACCTGAGAACAAAGCAGCTGTGCCCTCACCTCACACCCCCCGTCTGTTATTGTGGTATTCCACATATCGGGAGAACTGATAAATATTTCTGCATTTGCATGCGAATGTCCCGACTGATTATATTTGTATACCGAGAGATTGGGCCAATATGTAATTTTTTCGATTGACGTAAATGAAATAATTAGTCATAAGCAACAGGCTGGTTCTTATTTCTATATAAACATCAAGGCACATACATTATGTAAAACAAAAACATAGACATGATTCGCATTGTTAACGACTTGTTGACTGCTCCCTGTTTTTTTTATTTATATTGGATCTGTATTCAGAGCTTATAATGGGGCAAAGGGCACTTTATCTCCAAGTTAAATAGAAGGTGATTGTAATTACACAGCTAGACGACTAACCAAGTCCAAAGTTCCATGAAAGTCCGATGTGGCAACGCTGTCGTACAACTGCTGATATAGATGAGAACAAAGAAACCAGAAACAAGCACGGAGCGTAGCAGACAAGCAACAAAAAAAATAAAAACAAAAACAAAAACTGGATGGTGCTCAGAGAGTGCACAGCGCATAATAAAATCAAAAGCGAGAAACAGACACACACACACACAATGAATAAACTTGGATTGCGATTCTCGAGAAAAGTAAAATGTAATAAAAAAAAAGAAAGAAAGAAAACAAGGTGCAACAAAAGTGCAGCTCGTTATACGCTCTTGTTTTTGTTTTCGTTAGTGTGACTAAGACTTTGACTGAATTGAATGTTAATGGGTAATCTTTAGATTCAGTTTTGGATTAAGTACTTACTGCTTCGGTTGCCCTCTTTGACCCGATATGTCAAATTATGAAAGGCTAAGTCCACCGCTGGACGCTTGGGCAAGTGCTGTAGAGTCTTGGGCTGTGCGGGCACAATTTGGGCTTTCGGTTGTCCAGCGCCGCCATTTCCGCTAACACCCAATCTGTTATCATTTAGTAGATTTTTATTTTCGTTTGTTACCATTTTGAGCGATTAGTTGTTAAGCAAGAACTTTGAATATATATATGAATATATATATATGTTTTAAATTGCAAATTGCAATCTCATGTAGCACACAAACACGTCGACCCGAAAATAATTCTAAATATTTTTACTATATTTATAGTTTTCGTTTTTGTTTTTTTCTATTCTGGCACCGGTATTGCAAAGGTTGTTATTAACCGCCCCTTCTGCTTTTTTTTTGCGTTTCAACCACCGTTAAGCTGTGGGGGTCGCCACAGAAAATTTTCCACCCGTTTGTAAATAATCTACTCTTCTGCTTCTCGAATTTCTAGTACTTAACGTGCTCGCGCCGCGATCGCAACTGAATGTTTCGGTGTCGACGCAAATGGAACAAAGCCAAAAAATGTTGAGCGTCTGAGCACACACTCACCACCACTCTCAACTGCGACTCACAGCTCTGGCAGCTCCACTGCTTACGCCAATGCTTTCAGTTAGGGATAGAAGTGCGACGGCAATAGTGTCAATAGAGTGTTCTTACTCTCAATTTTGGGAGAGGCGATGCGCGTGCGGGAAATTCTCATTGCTCAATAGATCGGTGCTCAGAGAACACAATTTGTATACTTTGTTGTTTCCCTACAATAAAAATAAAACACACGCACATACAAACAGACATAAACATGACCACATGTTTTCAGTTACAAATGTTTATGTATGTGTGTTTTTTTATCGCTATGGATATATTATTTAAATTTTTGAATGAAATCCTAGTACACAAGTTCTTGCAAACTTATTAAAATATATTTCTTACTTGAAGAACTGTAAAATCAACGTAATAAAGCTCCGGGCTTTTTCAAATTTTATATAGAACTGTTTTATAATATTTCTCTGTGCTTGGTACGGCGGCGAGGTAACAGTAGATTATTCATGTCGCTTATCAGCTAAAATTTAAAAAAATTGATTACACCTTTCATACAACTATATATAAATTTGTTAACATGTGTTTGTAGCTACACATGTTTAGAGACTGATAATAAAAAATAACTTTCAATTTGATATAACTTGAACTCAAAGGTCATTTCATGTCGAATTTCGAGTTTTATGAATTTTAGAAACTTTCATATTTCCTATGATGTATGCTTATCGCTTAGAGCAAAGTCCGGGTTTTTAATTAATGCAAGTTTGTTTCTTAAATGATGACCTAATCACTATATAAGGATGATCGCTATATGGGATGGCCTTGACTGTTCAGCTAAGATCAACTAGCTAGTGCTTGCTTATCTATCATTCCTAATAGTAATTTAATTAACATGTCAAATATCAAATTTTCTTCTTCTTCTTTGTTCTAATCGGAAATGTTATATATGCGTACGTATATATACTATATATCATATTAGCAAATGCCAGTAATGGACTTTGTTTCTTTTTTATCATCTGTTACCAACGTACAAAAATGCCGTTTTTTGTCGAGTTTTGATAATTGGATACTACAGATAAGGTATACAGCTAGCTTTTTTATGGGATCATTATTTTATGACGGTTTGATGATAACAATTATTAATTGTGTTCGTTATTGGGTGCCTTTCAACTGCTACTATACATGTTTAAATTCTCGTACTTATTTTAGAATTGAACTTGATAAAATGAAAAAGCGCACATTTTATGTAAATTCCAAAAAAAAGTTGAACATATTGCAAAACTTAAACTAGTTTTGTCTGACGGTTTTCCATGACAACCATTTTCCAAGCTCAACCACAAATTTTTTGCGCCACTCGCGCAGACTTTTTTTCAAGTAAATGCTGAATAATGGTTATTTTCCAGTTATGCAAGTCAATTAGTTTTTCACGTTCCCCATTGACATTGCGGCCGTTTCCCAATCAGACTTTGAGTCGAATTCAAGCTTTGAAAAAGCTTGTAGATAAACCTGTATTTTTGTATTTTTTATATTTCATTTAAACGGAAAAACATTTTTTGTTCACTGTCGTCTAAGAAGTCAAGGCAACATAAATGTGAGTACATATGTTTTTTTTTAACAAAAATATTATATATACTCACAGGTTATTGTTTTCCAAAAACTGTTCCCAACTATAACTATCCATATTTATATTGGGGTTGATTATTTATTTGAAAACCAGTTTGTGCTTGAAATACATTCTGAGCAAATTATTGTCGTAAAAAACTTTGTGGCCCTCCCATTGTTGCCTTAGAGCAACAAGTGGCGATTTCATCAAATACGCGTATTTGAGCACTTTTTTGTTCGGCAATGATGTGTATTTGGTCGTAGGATTAACGTCAAGTGTGAGAGACAATTTCTTCACTTAAAGACAGCCCTAACTTATTTTATTTGTTGCGAAAGAAAAACTTTAACCGACAGCCACTGGAAACGATGCCACACAACTGGAAACGCATTTTGCGAGTGGCCATAAACTGTGCAACGATTGCAAACACTCACACTCTCTCAGAGTATGGTGGAAAAGCGCACCAATACACACACACACACACACACACACAGTTACAGTGGCAAGCGCCTTAGTCTGTGTACAAAACTCAAAGCTTGGCCAAAATTACGTCAGTTGAATTATGTACCCAACTTATAAGGAAAGTTAAAAACAAAAAGAAAATGGTTATACATATAAACATATATATTTCTCTGTTTATACAAAAATTTGATGTGCAATAGATTTTCTCTCAGTGCTTTTATTCAGTATAAGTCTACCGAGTGGGATTAATGGCAGATCTGTAGCTTAAAAAAGGTGAATATTTTTAACCTATCATTACACTTAAACTTAAATAGTTTAAATGCATTTAAATTTATTAAAACATTGCTTCAAGCATTGCATACTTTTAGGCGAACATTAAAAATTGTAGGGAAAACTGATCACGATAGAACTAGACCTCAAAGAACACGTTAACTAATAACCTTTTATTTTAATAAATCTGCCAGCTTTTTCTTTCCATAAATTAGTCCTTGTTGAAAGCTATTTGTGCCTAAAGAAAAAGTTTAGATGAGTTAGATTATTTAATAGAATACTTATCAACCAAAAATCCGCCTTACAAAAAGAAAGAAGGGAACATTATGATTTAAATTTTTTCAAATGTGGTTGCTGTTTGCGGGTGTTTACTGTGTTTCACTGGAAATATCGCAATTGAAAACACAACAAAAGCGGCCGGTATTTTCTAAACACACATACACAGATATAAAAATATATATACACGTATGAAGAATTATTTTGTATGTTACACAGCATTGAAAACATATATCGGGCGAAAAAAAAACAACTGGACTTTGCACCAGCCATTTCAAGAGAAAGAGAGAGCGCACTTTCTGTATGCAGAGCGCATGTGCCAAGCAAAATATCTGCAGGCATATTATTGCCCTGTTGCATTTGCATGTTCCAAAGCGTTGTTGATAGCTTTGTAGAGGTCAAGCAAAATAAAAGTAACACAGCACTGATAAAATAAGAGTATGCGACTGTCGAAGTTGGCTGTCTAGCTGTTAAAGTACACTGCAAAATGAGCGGGTGCTTGCGCATGGGGCGTACAGAAAATATTATGCTCTCATGTTGTTTACTTTTTTTTGGGTACTTCCAACAAGTTTTTACAGTGGGGTCGCTGTGCAAATTCACCAAACAAAAAATGAAAAGAATTATTATTATATATACATTTATAGCTATATAAAATAGTAGTTAAGAGTTGTTAACTTTTAGCTTATCAAATTATATATTTTTTAAATCTTATTTTTTTTTACAACAATTAAAAAAGGAAAATGCAACAAACAAAAAAAAAATTTATCATTTATATAACAAATCAGATTTCCAAACGAAAATAAATATTTTAAAATGATGACCCCTACAATATACAAAACTATTTTATTAAACATCTTTTTATATCATAAATATATATAGGCTGCCAAGTAATAAAACGTTGAATTTATTGCTGTAATTATCACACTTGTTCAATCACGTACGCTGTGTTTGCATACACTCTAAAGATAGTGTGCAACTACAACAACAGCAAAAAGTATGCGACATTATCGTAACGGTATTCTGCCAGCCGTAATGCATTATTACTGTCACTCATTTACTCTCTGTCAACAACAGGCGCATATATGTGGGCGCACATTTCTGTGTGTTTCTCTCTCCCTTTCTCTTGCTCTCTCTGTCCCTCTCCCGCGCTCTCTTTCTCTTGTCTCGCTCCCTCTTTGTGTGCAAGCCATATGTGTGTGGACAGACTCTCTCTCGTTGGTATCACTGTAGGACACGTTGTCACAGCCGTTGCGTCTCTGCTGTTGCCTTCGTCGCCAACGCCATCGGCTGAAAATGCGATAAAGAAAAATCGAGACTGGCGAGCCGAAACGAGAAAAGTGAATGTTGTGTCGCGAATTGTGTTCACAAACCTTCCTAACTTCGCATAGGTTGGGCGTCCCAAACAGTCGCTCCGCACACTGATTAAATTGCGCGCAAGTTTCGCGAAGAAAAGAACAAAATATTAAAAGAAAAAAAATTGTATACATATTACTGTATAGTGGAATATTAGTGCAAAATGTAAGTTGAGCGAAACGAAACGTATGTGTATCCATATATATGTGCGGTATATATGCATACATAAAAACCAAAAAACTTGTGTAAATCAAAAATGAAAAAAAAAAAGAAGTACACGCAAAACAAAAGTGAAATGTAAAATTTGAGATGACATCTCTTGCGCAAGTACTTCACCTTCATTATCCTTGAGACTTTCTATGTATACACATATGCATACATACACACACAGAGTGTACAGACTACCTCAATATATATGTAATTAAAGGAATCAATTTTCTTTACCCATATCAGCATTATGGCATTCCGTGTCGCTGGACTCTTCCTTAAAAAGGAGCTGGCCGCTCCGGCCGCACAGCAATTGCGCCTGATGCGCACCTCGAACATCGCCAGGGCTCAGTTCCTGAGCAACTCACCCAACACAGCACTGGACAAGAGTATACTCCAGCGTTATCGCAATCTGGAGACCCCAGCCAACCGGGTGCAAGCCACATATCTGTGGATCGATGGCACTGGCGAGAATATTCGTCTGAAAGATCGTGTTCTCGACAAGGTGCCCAGCTCGGTGGAGGATCTGCCCGACTGGCAGTACGACGGCAGCTCAACCTATCAGGCACAGGGTGAGAACTCCGACACGACCCTCAAGCCCAGAGCCATCTACCGTGATCCCTTCAAGCCGGGCAAGAACGATCTGATTGTCATGTGTGACACGTACAGTGCCGACGGAAAGCCGACGCCCTCCAACAAACGTGCTGCCTTCCAGGATGCTGTCAATAAGATTGGCGACCAGGAGCCCTGGTTTGGCATCGAACAGGAGTACACGTTGCTCGATGTGGACGGGCGTCCCTTTGGCTGGCCCGACAACGGTTTTCCGGCACCGCAGGGACCCTACTACTGCGGCGTGGGTGCCGATCGTGTCTATGCCCGCGATCTCGTGGAGGCGCATGCCATTGCCTGCCTTTATGCCGGCATTGATTTTGCCGGCACCAATGCGGAGGTGATGCCAGCTCAGTGGGAGTACCAGGTGGGCCCCAGCAACGGCATGAAGGCCAGCGATGATCTCTGGGTGTCGCGATATATTCTGCAGCGCATCGCCGAGGAGTACGGTGTTGTTGTCACCTTCGATCCAAAGCCGATGGAGGGTCAGTGGAACGGTGCCGGCGCCCACACAAATTTCTCGACAAAGGCCATGCGTGAAAATGGGGGCATAAAGGCCATTGAGGAGGCCATCGAAAAGCTGAGCAAACAGCACGCCCGCCACATCAAGGCCTACGACCCCAAGGAGGGCAAGGATAACGAGCGTCGTCTGGTTGGCCGCCTGGAGACCTCCAGCATCGATAAGTTCTCGTGGGGCGTCGCCAACCGTGCGGTCAGTGTACGAATTCCGCGTGGCGTTGCGACCGCCGGCAAAGGTTACTTCGAGGATCGACGTCCCAGCTCCAATTGTGACCCTTACGCTGTGTGCGGGGCTTTAGTTCGCACCTGCCTTTTGAACGAATAGAAAATGGGCAACAGTTCCCTGTGGGCGTTCAATTTTGAAATGGTGTATATAGATAGTTGAATATGCCAGCAGATGTTTGGGTCTATCTGCACAGTTTTGGCTATTTTTTGCGATTTTGGGTAAAGATAAAGAATTATTTTGCTTGTGTGTAAAAAGACAGAAGACTAATAAGTGGCTAGCATTTAAGAAAAACAAGCAAGAAAAAATACAAAATAAAACAGAAAATTTGAAATGAAAAATGCTGTTCTGCCATAAATATGTTTAAATAAATGCTTTCTTTAATTTTATAATTTACATAATTTGCATTGATATACCTACATATATATTCAATATATGTCTATTTTAATTCGCTTGATATTTACGCCTGTTAAAAAAAAGGTGACCTGAATAACGCATTTTTATTGGTATTTTATGGATTGAAAAAAGAAAATTATATATATTTAGAAAATGTTACATTACTGGCATATTCAGTCACTTAGGTCATATTTATAAATAGACCGTGTATACTACACGCGGTTACATACTCTATCAGATGTTATCACTTACAAATTTTTAAGCAAATTACATTTAAAATAATGTTAATCTATGTCAACTGTTGAATTTTAACGCAAATATATCAATTGTAATAACAAAATATCAAAAAGAAATTTTAAAAAAATCTATTTTATCTCTACTTTTATTTTTGGCAAATGTTTAGTTTATCGGAATTTGTTTTGCTTGGCACTTTCCACTTGTTGTTCATTAATTGGCGTCAGGTTTAAGGGTAGACGAAAATATGTATTTTTATTTAAAAAAAAAAAATAAAAATATGTATATTTTAAAGGCTGACCCATATACGAATGATAATGGAAATTTTCCAATGCTAAATGTTGTGTATACGTATATTATATTTTATTTATTGTATTTACAAAGATATTTCTCTGCAACAACATGTTTATATATGTATATATATGTAAGTATATATGGACAAACGATTTAATGGAATAGAGAATTTTACTATCTCATTGAACGTGGGCTATAATTAACAATTAAATATTGATTATTGCTTTTGCAATAAATTGTTCGCAGCGTAGCAACATTAATCGCGATTAAAAAGGGTATTCGTAAACAAGTGTGCAAATAAATTGATGCACTTCACCTTCAGCCGGCGACACTTGTGACACTTGTGCATCAACGATTAATGCAACAGTTTTGTTGTTGATTTTTTGTTATTGGGTTGGCCGGGCATTCTCAGTACATATATATGTACATATATACGAAATAGGTTTACTGCACAAATATTTGTTCACATGTTATTATCCCTGTTCTTTTAATTGTTGCTTGCAAGTATTATTGCTTATTGTTTAACTGAGAGATTGTGTAAATGCAATAAGGTCACTAGCCGGCAATCGATAAAAATAATTTATTATTATAATCAGTGGAGTAATACACGTGCTGTAATCCTACTATACATAAATATATATGCATAAATAGGGGCATAAACTAGATTGTTTACGTTCTTAGAAATGATTTGTAATGTTGCTTTTATTTTTTCAATTATATGCTTTTATATTTGCTGAGGTATTTCAATTTCCAAAGTACTTTTGCAAAACAACTCAATATGCATATAAACATAAAATATATATATACTTGTCGACACATTTGGAGTCTAGTGAATTTGTAGGCTACTGAATATTTACGCGACTTAAGCAACAAAAACCTGCCAGTTTTAAAAAATTAATTATAAACGCAATTCGTTTGAGTTCCGCACCAAACGCTATTTAAATCAAAGTTTATTTGTATACGGAAAACTAGTTTATCCGTATACGTTGACATCTTTCGAGATCGAGCTGGTCCAATTATGTTTTTCTTTAGAAGATTTGCATAAAAATGAAACAAACTAAACTGAAGCCGAATAAAAACAACATTCAATATTTCTCGATATTAAAACATTCAAAGAATGAATGACATTTTATTTCTTAAGATTTTAAACAAAACAAATATTTTATCAAGTTAAACTCGAAATAAATTCTCTGATAAGAATAGTGTATACTTAATATTGGGTTTATATGTATAAAAAAAAAATATACTGACCAAGTCAGTTAATGTTGGTCATTTGGTAAAAAAAATCAATTAAGCAATCGATCAATTTAGCTTTAGGTAAAGTCGGCGCATGCCAGAAATATATATTTCAAATATACGAAAAACAGGAGTGAATTTGATAAACCGTCAGTCAAATGTGATCTATAAAACAAGAACTGCGTGTGCCGGTGCTTAACTTGGTCAGTAGATGAGAGTCGATATTTCACACTGTCATAAATTAATTTATAATTTCCTTATACCACCTGCAAGCAACAGAAATTGGATTAAACAAAAAAAAAGTTGGCAAAACAAAAATTCAATTTGTTTATATAAATAAAATTGAAAATTTGTACGTACTGTTGCACGATCACAGTGCGTGATAAATGTATATGTATTTCTGCTGTAGTGTTTTTCAGATAAATGTAGCAGATGATTCACAAGTAATAAGTAAAAAATTGAAGTCGTTGTTGGCTATCTATATAAATTGGCACAAACCGTTATCAGAAACGCAAAATTACAGTAAAACCAATACACAGTAATTGATTATAACAATTAATTCTCCGTAAGTTTACGGTCAAAACTTGAGTACGTCAAGCAAAAAATTCCCAAAATAAATACAAATCGAAAAATGGCTAATTATGTTTATGTTTTTACTCTCTTTGCTGGTGGCCAATTTTTTTTATTATGTCAATTGGTTTTATTAAGTGCTAAATCAGCTGATAATAACAATTATGGCACCTATAAATACAGCTGTGTGAGTGCTTGAAAAATTAGAACAAATTCCCATTCAAGTGGTTTTTTAAAGTAAGCAGATAAACGTACAAAAAATTTTATAACATGTGTATCAAACAGTTAATTAGTTGGGAATTAAGTTATATTAATAACAACGTGATACGATTATTAATATAAATTGGTTGAGCGTGTTTGAATTTGAGATACCCTATAAAAAGGTCTGAAGATGTTTCTATATATACAATATTTGTTTTGATATAAAATTAAATAGAAATTTTTAAATTTTTGCTGCAATTAAATAAACCTTGTGTGGTTCGACTTTATTTATATATAGATATGTGTTCCAGTGCACAACAAATACTACCTTCTGATATCGCTCAATCATGATTTTTTTTTGCATTTTATTTTTGCGGCATTTTCGCGGTCTTTGCCGTAGACACGAGCGGATTCTTTACGTCATTTGGTTCGCACGCGTCTGCCAAGTGATCTTTTTGTTCTTTGGCTTGGATTGGTACATTGAACCAAATATATATAAATATATATAGAGCGCCATCATGAGATGGCGAATTGGGCGTAAATGTAGTTCAACATCTGCTCTGTTTTTAGATTAATAATTTTTATTTTAATATTAAATAATTCATTCTAACTAATTAATAATGCGTACATTAATATTTAATATACCATTGTATGTATATATATATTGTCTGTATGTTTGTTTTTGGCACTTATCAGACAAATACAATTTTTGGCTTTTAAAGGGCGCTCAATTACTGACACTATGTTGCTTTTGACTCCAGCAGATTAAATGCGAAAATAGCTGCACATTGTTATTGTTGCTCTCAACTGATTAAAAGTCCCCGATAAGCGTATTGTGTGTATGGGTTTTAAATTTGATAAACAACTCTCTATATATGCGGGTATATATAAGTATATATATACATATATCTTCAAGTTGAGTCAACCAGTCGATCTCAGATCGCAGCATTTTAGGTCTTTGTGTTTTTGCAGAGATAAATTGAATATATAGATACATTAAGTTCAATGTACAATGAATATATCTCTTGTGCTCACGAATGTCCAAGTTCAATTGAATAAAGTTCATTCAACGCTGAGCCAAACGCCTTTACCTATTCACATTGGGAGAATAGCGTTTGGATTCAATCGATATCTGTTTACCAATTTAGCCATGTGTTTGTATCTCGTTAGGCAGCCAACCAAAAAATAGGAAGACTTAAAAAGGCGACAAAAGCTGTTCGACCCATTTAAGCAGAGTTCACACTGAGTGCTTATTACTTTTATTTATATAAGGATTCATTAACCTTGTCCTTTAAGAGTAACAAACTATTTCTGCAACATAGTTTTGAAACCTCTTATAACCAGCATTAAATATATCTTAACCAGCATTAAATATAAGCGAAATATCAGAAACTTGGGCACAATGCAAGATAATTTTTATCTGAAAAAGCAGTTTACTGTATATATGTGTGTATATCTTGTATATGTCTGTTGTGGTATTTTATCTATTGCAGCGCACATTCTGCGGGATTCATATACAATATAAATATATATAAACATATATTCATACTTCTTGATATCAATATGTGTATATGTATCTGCATTTGATTTATGCAACAGCCTAAAAGTATGCTAGCTTTTTTAACATATGAGCAAAAGTATATTTACAATTTTAGAACGAGCAAAAACATTGTTGTAGGCTATACCCGATGGCGCAATACTCACGTTCAAGGTTTATTGACAACTTAATCTGTGGGCAACGATTTTAAATATTTATTTATTATTGCCAAAATATCGACTTTTGTATTTATACATGAATACTTATATACATAAATATTTATACAAATTTCAAGTCCCAAGACAGACAAAAGCTAGACGGACATTACATAAACTCAATGTACGCTTTTCACTTCTTTAACAAGTGCAATAAAGAAGCTTATAAAATGTTCGACTTTTGTGCAAAAATGAAGAAATCAGTAAAGAGAATATTTTATTTTATTTTTATTTTATTTTAACTAAATTTCAATCGTTTCTACCGCAATTCTTTTTGACGATCTTGCCAGCTATATTATAAGTAGTTAAAGGACGCATTCGTGAATTCGGCAATTCCTCGAATAGAGCTCCGATTACTGCTGGAGTACCCTTGGTCTGGTACATTATGCTAAGCAGGGGATTCCTTGGATTAATGCGCATGTTGTTCATCACATAAACCCCAGTTTTAAGGGGGCAGCTGAATGTATAGTTGCTTTGTTTCAAAATGTTATCCTTGACCGGCTTGAATAGCGGTACCGCATTGATAATACCCTGAAAAGCGCACAATTTGGTGGTTACATTGTACAGGATACGCCTCTTTTCGTTGTGGTGCTGTTGTACAACCAACAGGCTCGTGATGGGTGACAGGATTTCCTCATTGATGGTGGTAATTGATCCAATGCCGTTTTGATTGGAAAATGTCATGTTAACCACGAAGCGTGGCCGATCGTCTGTCCAGTTGGTGTACGTATAATGCACATAGTAGCAGCTCTGAAATGGCTAAAATCGTAATAAATCTTTTTTAATGTCTTGTATAGATACCTCTTTGCACTCGATTTCCATATGGATTCTAAGTAATATCCATATTGTAATAAATAATAAACCAAATGTATTTTTAAAAACATGCATAGCCTTCGGGTGGATTGAACGACAACTAAATTGGAAAAGCCCATTATATGAGGCCTATATTTTGAAAATAACAAAACAATTATCGTAGATCGTTAAGCGTAAATTGGATATTATTTCTGTTAAAAACAAACCAATTACACTAAAATAATATATCAAATTTCTGTGCCAGTCGCAAAATTTCAATTAGCTTTTGATGCACCCGCTTCGAATTAGTATTCCTTAGCACCTGAGTTAGGTCGCGATCAGTTTTAGTTTCAGGCACTTGATCCGCCAAAATAAATCGGGTCATGAATATGGCATGTGGCACTTGAATATATGCGATCCGTTTTAGCTCAGCCAGAAATCTGTCAATAAATTATATAAAAGATACTAAACACGACTTATCATGTAGAAGACATTATTTATCTTACGCCTCGTAGCTATATTGAATTGTATTCACACCAATCGCAGTCAGAGTGCCAATAAAGGTATTATGGTAATATTTTAATAAATCTTGGTAATTTTCCTCCAGTATATATGTTGATACGCTTGTAAACAAAAATGATATTAAGTCATGTATAACCGAATCAAACTGCGCGGTCTGAAAGTCAATTATTTTTAATTGCTGCGGTTTGCCAGCTGAGTCTGTAAACATTATATACCATTATCTTTACAATTTATCTTTACTATCTTTATCTACTTACCATACTTGAACATTAGATTCATTGTCCACAAATCTGAGTGAATGATACTGTTAAATGGGTTATTCTCATTTGGAGGTGCTGCTAGAAAACTAAAGAACTCATTCGACAATTTCTTCATATGCGCCACCAACTTCTCATCGTTGCCGGTTGCTTCTCTTAGATCCTCCAATGTCTCCATGATCATTGTTGCTCTCGATTCTGGTGCAGCCGCGTGCCAATCGAATTTGTTAAAAAACGGCCTAATCTCTGTCTCAAAAATGTTCGGTTTTTTTAACCGCAGTGAAATTGTGAGCCCATGAAATTGTGCCATGTACTTCAACGCCAGTTGAGTGTGGGCCAGGTCAAAGGGCTGCAAACGTTTTCCGGGCACGTAGCCGCAATCCCGCAAATCGTCCAACACCAAAACTGCATCTTTATCCACAATGTTCGTTTTTGGATTTAGGGAGATGCGTGAGCCAAAATACTGCGCAAATCCATCGAACTGTTTATCCCTGTGTATACCCGCCTCGTCCTGTAAAAGGGCCAATGCGGGCGCCAATCTCTCGTAAATTGCATTCTCCGCCAGACATGTCCGTTCCGGCTGTATGAATTGCCAATATTTTGGATCAGTTGGCGGCACTTTAGCTACAAGCCATTTGACAAACTTCTTGTCATCCGAACGCTGCAAATTGGCTCGTACGGATATCAAAACACTACCGTAATTATCACCCGGTTGCGTTAGGTTTTGCACATCATATGAATTTAGGGTTGCGCCATTAAGTGCCGGGGCAATGACCTGACCCAGCTGCTCGATTACGGGCAAGTTATTCATGTTGACGAGCCTCGTGTAGGGAATTACGGTGCGTATACTGAACGAGCTAACGAGCAATTGACGCCAAAATACAATGGAACCATTGGTCTTATGCTCATACAAAATCAGGCATGGACTTTGCTGGTTATCGCACTGATAACGCGTGGATGTGGTAAAATTTTATAGTTACTTGCGCGCTCTCTCTCTCTCTATATTTCTCTCTTTTTTAACCATAAGATTTTGTCGACCATTTTGATTCAAGAATATTTCTACAAGCTGAATTTTTGATCAAAATTCATGTTAGCCTTTTATGCCATAAATTCCAATTTAGACAAAATATGGTAAAAATGCTAAACTTCCTTAACTCGAACAATTTACATAGCGAATTTTATCTCTGATTTTGATGAAATATTAATTATACATTTAAATGTGGAAAATTCAAATTAAATTAAAGTCAATTATATTAAAATTTATTTACAACTCCATAGTTGGTACTTAGTCAAATATGTTAAATTTTTTAGCCAACCTTAAAATGCTACTTATCTTAACCAAAATTTTTTCTACACCTCTATTTTTGGTAATTACTGTAAAATCGACATCCTTATAGTCACTGGGCAGCGTATTGTTGTCGGCCAGGAGTACCTTGATCATAAATAGGGCATGTGGCACCTGGATATGCGCCACACGTTGAACCTCATCGAGAAAACTGAAAGTAAACAAAATTACTAAATGTATTTCACTCTTTAGAAACCGAATTCTCTTTGAGTAACACGAAAACTCTGAAACTATCAATGGCTTTCTTTTTTTTGTTTTTGTTGGTAACCGTGTTATCAATTTAATCCATATACACAAGTAAATGTGTTTTGAATGTCTTATCGCCGTTTGCGTAACTAACGCTTGCGTAACTCTTTATAGTATACTTAGTAAGAAATTTAGTTAATATTGTACTTACGCCTCGTATCTATAACTATTTGTATCTATATTCACTGTACGTAATGACTGAATAAACGCTTCGTAATAGATGCGCAGAAAATGATGATAGTGTTCCTCCAATACTGATGTATCTATAATATAAAAGTTTTGTTTATGAATTGTGGGCATTATTTAGAAATTCTTGGTAATTCCTTTAACTGACCCACACTTGAGAGCAAGAAAAAAATAAGATCGTGCACCACAGACTCGTATTGGGCGATTTGAAAGTCGAGAATTTTAAGCTTGTCGGGAAGACCAGCATCATCTAAATTTAAATAAAAAAATATATATTCAGTTTGTACTGGAAATATATACGTTATAATTTTCTTACCATATTTAACCATCATGTTGTTTATCCACAAATCCATATGAACTAAATATGAATGTAAATATTATAAAACACTTAAATGAGAAAATAAATCTCACCTATGGAAGTCCAGGGACCATCCTCTGCTTCTGCAGCTGACTGGAAGGCATCGTGTATATCCAGTAATTCCTTGACACGTTTAACAATAGTTTCATCGCCATTGCATATATCCTCCACATCGTTTAAAGTTGCATTGCTTAACACATCTTTGTCATCAGCGGGCATGCCATCGTTCATATTGAATTTTCTGAAATACGGCCGCACGTATTCGTCAAAAACTTTCGGTTTTTTCAGACGCAGGGCAACGGGCAACGCATGAAACTGTGCCATGTAGTTTAGAATGAGGACGGTGTGTGGCAAATCATACGGCTTATGCCTGTTTCCGGGTACATAGCCCCGTGCCGTAAGGTTTTCCTGCACAAGAACTGCATCACGGTCCACTTTCACGGCATTCGCACAGAGCGAGATCCGTGAACCGAAATACCGTGGAAACCCGTCAAACACTTTGGTGGGCAGTATACCCGATTCGAGCTGTAAATTTTCGAGCTCTGGCGCCAAATACTTGTAGACAGCATTTTCCGTAATGCATGTCCGTTCCGGCTGAAAGATTTGCCAATATAAATCATTGGTAAGTGGCGGCAACTTGGCAATCAATGGCAGATCCTCAACGATATCATTTGGCTGCTTAATTTTCGCACTGATCGCTAGCATAATACTGCCATAATTATCGCCGGGCTTGGTCAGATATCGCTTCTCATAAGTTTCCAGAGTGGCGCCCTTTAAATGCGGCTCAACGATTTTGTGTAAATCTATAATTTCGGGCACTTCTCCCATTGTGTGTGCTTGGACCGACTTCTACGGACTGAATGCAATCAAAAAATAGAACACACACTACTTTTCATGCATCCGTTTAATTCACACACACACACACACACACACACACACACACACACACACATGTTTATGTAGATAATAACAAGTAATTGTTAGATTGCTGATAGTACGTACTATATTTGCATGTGTGGGTTTTATTAGAAAGAATAATGTACTCAAGTGGTGTAGATAACATGAATTGAAGATGTTCCATTTTCATTTGTGATTGTGTTTGGTTTTTTAGCAAACGTTCCCTGACTAAACATTACCTTGATTTTCGTTGTCTCATCATGATTAACTGTTAAATGTTTGATTGACATCAGTTGTGTTACTCAATTCCATTTATCAGCGCCGGCAAAACCAACAATCATTGCTATCAACAATTAAACAACTTTTGTTTTTCCCATTTCTAACAGTTACCAATTAAGGGCTGTAACGTGTAATCGGCTTCCAGTTAATATTTTGTTATGCAGAATATTAATTTTTAAATTTTTACTGGCATCTTTTTATTTGTCATATACGGTCACACTTCTTAAGTGCGCAGCTACGCATGTACTTCTTATCGATATATCGAAAGCAAATAAAAACATTTTTTTGTGTTTACACTACATTCTAAAAACATTTTCATAAATCTAAAACTAAATGGATCAAATTATGGCCGCAATTCAACAGGCCGCTCTGCAGCAGCAAATGTGCAATGCGGCGAGCATGATGGGCATGCAGTTGCCATTCCCGATGGGTCAGCCCATGAATTTCGCTGGCGGTGGCTATGGCTATGGGCGCCTGGAAGGAGCGCCAGTTTACCCGCAAAATGATACCGTGGACTTGGATGATGAGGATGAGGAGGACGAACAGCAGGTTCGGACGTTGTTCTGCCATAACCTAGACGAGCGCGTCACTGAGGAGATACTCTACGAAGTGTTCCTGCAAGCCGGCCCCATAGAAAGTGCCCGAATTCCGCTGGATAATACCGGACGCCAACGCAACTTTGGCTTTGTTACATATCAGCACAAAAGTGCGGTGCCCTACGCAGTGGAACTCTACCAAGGCTTGGAACTGTTCCAAAAAAAGGTATCAATCAGGCAGCAATGCCCAGAGAAACCAAAGCCACCCGCCATTGGACAAGGCAGACAACACAATCCGTTTTCTCAAGATTTCGCCACGCCAGCTCTGCCAATGAACGACCACGCCGGGTCGCGGCATGCTCGTCACAGTATGCACGATGGCAATCAATACGATCGCAGCGCTGTTGGTCAAAACAAATACAACAATGACCAGCGGCGACGCAGCGATAGCTCCATTATAGACCGCAAACGGGCGCGACCTCATCAACAGCAACAGCACAACAACAGCGGCGGCAATCGAAGATCGGATCAGCGATATAACCATGGCAGACGACTGTTGTGAGGGTCTAGCTAAATTTATTTGCTAAGTAAATGTATTGTTCATTAAATTCGTGGTAACATTTATTTAATTAGTCTCGAATAATTGCATTGTACATCTACATTGTTTAAAATATATATATAAGTTATATGTACATTAGATCAGTATAAGTTTTGAGATTAGCGCGTAATGCTTCTGAGTGTTTTCTCCACATTTCGATATGTTCGCTGCGGTATCACCTCCAATAGCAGCCTCTGATAGCTGCTATGCTCGGACAGAGCTCGGAACAAGGATTTCGCATAGCCACGTGTCTCGAGGCTGCCTTCGAGCAACAGATTTGCGCCGACCACAAAGAATTTGTCGCGACTTTCGCGGCCCATCGAGTAAATGCGATCGCAGCCCAAACGTTCCACCAGCCTGAAGAGCAGCTTTGCCGTCGTCGTCCTAACCACGGCGTTCTGGTGCTGAGCACCTTTGCTTGTCAGGATGTTGAGCACCTTTGCTGGCTGCAGGCAATCCACCATCGATTCCAGGGCACGTGTTGCATCGGCGCGCAGGAAACGATTTGTGTCCGCTGTGCGATGGAGCAGGGCACACACCAGGTCATCAGACTCGAGCTCCAACGACTTGGACTTTAGGGTAAAGAGCTCTGCTGCGGCCTGGCAGGCGGCACGGGCCACTTGCGAGCGGAGATTGCGAACGGAACGGGTCAGCTGGATGCATGTCATGTGCATGTGGCTATCCAAGAAATCGGCGTGGTAACGAATCAGACGCACCATGGACTTTAGCCCGGTGACGTTCACCTCCCAGTTCTTTGAGTCTAGATGATCGAAGGTCTTAATTAAAGCCTCTCGCGGCTTTTCAAATTGCAGCATGTTTGGTGGAAACAATTCCGTCTGTGACATTTTTATGGCCTCTTTTACGGGTGAAACACGTCGCTGACCACGCAGAAAATATGAAGTCTTCGACTTTTGTTTCAGTGGAGTGTGCTGAGTTTTAGCCGTTAATCGGCTATTTTCCAACTGAGAGCTGGCATCCGTGGTGCTGTTGCTACTGTTGTTGTCCAACGAATCCTGCTTCGAAGCGGAGCGTCGCCCGTAGAGCGAGTCCAGCGAGATGCTACGCGACTGCATGCTCTTATCCTCATGCACCATGTCAGGTTTTATGTGTGTTTCCGGCGTGGATTCTGTCGCAGTTGATTTGAGCTCATGCTCGAGATCCTCGACCACAACAAAACTATTGCTGCTCTCGATCTCCTCCTCGATGGCCAGCGATTTAATGGACTGGGCACGTGACATTTGTGGTGTGGCATCCTCCAGCTGTGTCTTGATACTTTCCGTCTTGCTCTGCAGGCTATTGACGCTTTCGTTGCGCTTCAAAAGAGCCTCCGGCGTGGGTGGGGAGACGGACGTCTCCTCCTCTATGTCATCCACGACGAGCCCTTCAAACTGCTGCTCCAGGCTAGCGGATTCCATGCAATCCATTGCATTTGGGTGGTTAACGGACTGTTTACCCGCCACGTTGGAGCTGTTGTAGGACTTAGCCGAGGCAGTTGATTTTTGGGAGTAGCTTGTTGACTTGACGGACAAAGGGGAGCCTTCTCCGCTATGTACATCGTTTGCTACTACAAATGATTCCATAGCTGTTGTAACTGGCTCGCTCTTAACCCTGTGTACACGAAATAAATTTGGTTAATTTAATTTTGATGTGGCTTAAAAAACTTACAGCTCAATTTGGGAGAACACCTCATTCACCAAAGTTTTGTGAACTGGCATTTTATCGGGCACATTTGCGGCATTTTTCATTTCAATTTGCATCGATTTTCGACGCTTGCCACAACAACTGCAACACGGACAAAGACACAGATCTGGTGGCATCAACTTTTGGTGCACCGCCATGGCTCGCTCCCAAATAAATTGCTTGGCTGTGCCAAATGAGCTCCGAATTTGCCACAATAGATTTGCGGGCGGACCGCTCGAAAAAAACGCATTTTGCATTTTACAATGTTTTTCATAGTCCTCTAATCAAAAAAAATCAGACACACATTTCGTTTCGTTTGTGAACGTATTAATTGTGAACTTCAGGCAACAACGGCACTTTACAAACTGTTTGGCAAAGTTCGTGGAACGTCGTGTTGACCAGTTCTCCTCCACAGTTCCATCAGTTGGCCCGCAATACTCATTTCCATTTCATGAAAAACACAACTAAAGTTGCAAATGTAAAACAGGACATTGCGTTTTCCACTGTAAGCCCACACACACACACTCACACACACACTCAGACCACCCCCCACTGAAAATAGACCAATACTAACACTAACTAGCGACAACGAAACCGTCAACGACTAAAACGCCGAGAAAGTAGCCATTGGTCCGCCTGTTGGTATTTACAGTTAGACTTCTTAGTCATGCTCGGGTTTCTTCGTATAATTGAAACGAAGAAGGTTAGCGTAAAGCGGACTAGGTTAGGCCAATGCGACAGGTCGATGCGCTATGCGTGTTTTCAATATTTAATAATTGATTAAAATTAAAGCTTTAATTTTGTTGATTTCAAAAATGTGCGTGGAAATAAAATAAAAATAAAAGAGCTAAAATAAAAGTAATTTATTAAAAACAGAAAATATATTTTATATTCTAAGAAATGATTCTAAAAATTAACATAAATAAAAAATAGATAAGTGACTAAAAAAAAATATTCATAATTTTAAAATATTAAAAAAAATAAAAGATTTAAAATAAAAGTAATCATTTTAAACAAGAAAGAGAAAAGATACTTCAAATTAATTCAAATAATTTGAAATATTTCCGATTTAGAAATAAAAGGTAAAAAATTAAAGTAGTTGTTTTAAAAAAAATATATATATATTTTTTTTTTTTTAAACCGACCACAAATTAGGACTAAAAACAAAAAAAAAATGTAAAAAAACATTGATTTTATGAAAACGGACCGACCACAAGGATAAAGTTAAACACACAATTTTTTCCCTTTAAAAATAAAAAGTCTAAAATTAAACTTAAAAGCAACATGAACATACAAACATTGAAATTTCGTTTTTTTTTTTTTTAAATAAAAAGTGTAAAATTGAATGAATTGTTTAGAAAACAACAAATAATTGATTTTCTGAGAAAGGACACGAACAGCTGCCAATGAATGACACACTAACTAGAATAGCACGCAGAACGCAGCGGGTTTTAGCAAAGGTTGTGGGCCCAGTTAGTTCTAGTGGTCATTTGAAGGTTCGTCCTAGACCATAAATGCGCCTGATGAATGTTTCGCTGCGCATTTAAATTATTTAGGTTAAATAACGAAAATTACTGGACTTTTGTATGGGCACCTTTAAGGCGCAAACATTGTATGGCGTTGGTGGCCCAATTTTTGGGGTCATAAGCATAGCAACTTTATTTGCTGACAGTTAGTTTGTTGTTGCTGTTGTTGTTGTTATTGCTTTGATTTCTGCTTAAGCACTGAGTGTCGTGTGGAAGTACAAATATATTAACATATATATGTAACATTTAGCTTTAGGCTGTTTAGGCAAGTTATTTGGTAAATAGTTTCTTAGCTCCGATTTTACTTACTTGCATTTATTGAGGTTGGAGCCATCTCTGTTCTGTCCCGTTTCACATTGGTTAACATCTTGCTTTTTAGTTTCCTTCAGTTTCGAGTTTACTTTTATAAAATAATATAATATAAGTTATGGTAAAAATTCAGAACAAATTATTTGTTATTCACCTTGTGATTGACTGAGATTATCTATCCAGTTTTGCTGTACAAGATTGTTTTGAGGCTGCTTTTTTATTTGCGTCCTTTGAGTTTCGTTCACCTTTTGCTGTTTCGTATCCTCAAAACTATATGGATAGGGAGTTCGCTTTATATTGCGCATGAAATTGCCAATAACATCTGTGTGTTGCCTCATAACCGGAAATCTTCGGTGTAAATCGGTTAGCATCGAAATTTTTGGCCATTTGTTATTGCGCTTACCTAGAATTTTGTCTAACCAAGCGTCTGTTCATGCCCATATTACAGGGTGTCAGCTGTATAAAACTGCCGCTCCCACTGCCACTCCCACTGCTGCAGGATGTTGTTGTGCTGTCAGTGCTCCTACCGTCCATGGAAGAGTCTGAACACGCCTTGGCTCCCAGACGACGTTCTAAATAATTTGCTTGAATAATAGTTCAACGAGCATGTGTATTAAATATATAATATAATATCTAATTATAATTCTTACCACTTGCGCCGTACATCTTCTTCTGTAGAAATTCCTGTTAGTATTTAGAAAAATAAAAATTAAAATTAATAAAAATTAAAAATATATTATATATGGTTCAGAAAAACATAAATACAAAATTACGAACTAGGGTATAACCAAAGACAATACAATAAATATAAATAGTATTTATATTGTCTTTGGTCTAACCCTTAACCTTGTTCAAAGTGGTTCCTACCATGAAAACTAGACTCTTATATAACTTCTAAACTAAAAGTATGAGCTCTTTAAAATTTGCAAGAGTTAAAAAGAGCCTTCAAAACTATATATACACAAAATTTCAAGTGTCTAGAACTTGATTTGCGGTTTTTTGATATTTAGTTTAAGTGGTTAAACAGACGGACATGGCTAAGTGAACTCGGCTTGTCGGGCTGGTCAAGTATATATATTCACTATGGAGTTACTTCTGCCTTTAAATATATGTAACAATTTTTTATAGAAATTTTTTTTAAATTTTTTATCCACTTACATTTGAGCCTCTCGATATGTCCAAAGCTTCGGGTGGTGAGTGAAACGAGTGCCGATGCAAGTTCTCATCTGTGTGTTGGCTAACAGATTACAAAAATAGAAAAAAATTAATATTTATTTATGCAGCCGTAAGAGCTTTGACTAGTATCAATTTACGTATGGCTTATTCCGGCCGCGAGTTCCGCTTCTATATCTTCCTGAAGCATACGTTTTTTGTGCGCCAAATGCAGACGTCGTCTTTTGATGGCATTCGGGGAGGCGGAGCCTTCACCTTGCGTTATCCAATCCACGTCCGCGCCAAAGCGTTGGGTATTTGTCTGGTCGGCCTTGTGGAACATATACAAAACGGATCCGTCGGGTGTTATGATGGGCAACTGAAGGCGGGACAGACGCGCTCTCACAGCCCTGAGGAGATCAGGTGCCGTCTTAACACCATCTGTGACCTCGGCGACAATTTGCAAAATCTGCTCCACCGAGGATATATCGGCGAGCACAGCGAACACCTCCAAGGCCGCCTGACGAACGCGACGCTTTCGATTGAGAGCGGCGTAGGTTACCTGTGCGGCCAGGATGTTGATATCGAAACAGGTGCCGGGAAACGACATCAGCGAGTAGATGGACATCTGCAGGGCATGATCACGAAACTGCCAAAATATGAGTGTGAACATAAAAAAGAAAATTAACTGGAAACTGAAACTAACCTTTGAGCTCTTGGCATGCAGATAATCGGGCGCTGTTAACTTGGCCACAATTGAGCCTGCCGGCAGGCGCTGCATCAGTGCCTTGCACACCCGGTTAGCTCCGGCGTTGCCCTGACGGCACAGACCCGACAGGATTTGCAGGGTGCGCTCCTCCAAGTTGTCCAGCGGCAGGCGGGAAATCAGATTCATTAACACCTCGCGCTTCAGCTCAGCCACCTCAAAGTTGCGCTCCGAGGAGAGCAAAGTCCGCAGCAGGCTGTCCAAATAGGGCAGCACCAGCACCAGGTTGGCCGATGAACTTAGTGCTGTTTCCAGTTGTGCCATACCCTGTAAACGATTTCGCCAGTCCTGCAAGTAGATTAAATAAATCAGTTTTGTTGGAGAACATTACCAGTTTGGGCCATTTCAATAATTGCAGATACGGTCCATTGTTTCAACCAAATACAATTGGAGCAGGCGATAACGTCACTTAAAATAATTTCCTGACTGACCCATGCTCTATAAATGCTTTTTATTCGCGCCCTTTTTTTTGTTCTTTGTTGTATTCTCTACGCGCCATAATTTTTGTTAATGTTTTATTATTTTTGTGCTTGTGCTGACCCAGTTGTTGGCACGCTCTTGCCCCCCCTCCCCCCGCCCCCCCCTTCTCCAAGTTGAGCTGCGTCTCCATCAGTCGGGCCCCAATGTATTTCTGGTTATTTTATCGTCCTTTATGCATGCTGTTACTGAGTTATTGTTGTTATATTTTTTTCTAGCTGCCTAGAAAATATCGCGTGCATTTAAATGATTGGTCGGCCAGCTCAAATGCTGCCGCAGGACTCATTGGCACGTTGCAGCAGCTACCAATAAGGATACATATAGCATGCAACTGGAACTGAAATTCTTAAGGGCTTTGTTTTACGGTGCAAAAAAAGGTACAACCTGGGTCCACTCACAGACCATCCAAATGAACTTTAAGTTTTAAAGTAAAAAGTCTTACACACTAATATTTTTTTAAATTCAAAAATATAATATATAGTTGCAAAAATAAGGGTTTCAAATAAAAAATATGTATATAATGTAAAAAATGTATATATAAATAAAAGAGATATTCATAGGCTTTTTATAATGGTACAGTTTTTTTTTTTAAATCGGTACAATAAAAGCTACAATAAAAAATAAAATAAAATAAAATAAAATCAGTAAAATAAATAAATAAAAAAATAATTTTAAAATTTAAAAAATAAAAATAAAACGTTTTTAAGTGGATAATAATCTTGTGTGGCTTCGTTAAAGTATACCAAATAAAAATTGATTGGTAAAATTTTCAAAATTCAATTTAGGTGTATTTAATGCACTGTGATATGGTAAAGTTTATTTATAAACATATATGCAAGAGTTAAAAGTGTAACAAAATGTATTTTTCATACACACTACAGAAAGTCATTCAGAAAGTTTAATGAACACACCTTCTCATAAGTTCGACGTAAAAATTTAGGGCTTTTGAATTGTACACGTCAAAAATTAATAGGTCAATTATACTGAGGGGTCTGAGAGTTCTGTCAATGACCAAAATGTTTCTGCCATTAATATGTGTGTGTGTTTGAGCTCCATAGCGGGCAAGTTTTTGATTAGTAAGCCACCGACCGGGCTTGCCGGTAATATAATAGCCATCTACATATTGTAGTTGAGGTAATGCGTGTCGTGTACATAATACATTTTGGGTGGGAAAAATTGTGAACGCATATGAAACAAAATATATATATAGAGAAATTTATCCTAGTAACCCAGTTAGCACACATAACGGCCACTAGCAATAAATATAGCGTGCGTTAAATTTAATTTTATTTAATTTTTCCCATCAGCCGGCTGAAGAAAAGCTCTTTCGGCCAACTGGTCAACTACGTTTAACAAAAAAAAACAAACATAGTTTGCTAGCAAATAAAAAACTCGGTGATATTTCTTAAGCTAATGAAACATATTGTTCATAAGGCATCGATGCCTTGCAAGGCAAAAAATATATATAATTATAGATTCTGTAAAAGCAGGTACTTTTTCAAAAAAAAAATCTTGAAACACTGACTTACTCCTGAGCGCAAGTCCATTACAGTTTTATAGTTGACAATATACAGATCCTCCCAGCTGTTTGGCGTAACTGGTGGCTCCGCTGCCAAATCGGCGGACGGAGTAACCGGCTCCGTTGTGAGGCTGTCGCTGCGTCGCAAGGAACGCGGCGAGGGATCCGAATCACGTTGCAGATTGTGTAAGACCTCGATTTGCTTGTGCGGCACCCGCGGACTGACGCTGCTGCTGCCGGCCGGACTGATGCTGCAGCTGCGATAAACCGGCGACTGGGACACCTCTCGCTTCGGTGATGGATAGGAGCTCGTCCCCTGCTCCTTTTGAGCACTGCGCGCACGCGGCAAAGGCTTTGTATTATCGCTGGGTATCTCTAAAGTCAAAATTGTCATTTCATTGTTGCTTGTCGCACTTGAAATCTTCTCTTCGGGCTGTTGCTCCGCAGACTGGGCCTCAATTCTGCCGGCATCCGGCAGCTTGTTCTCCGTGTGGTTTGTGGAGGAAGCTGCATCGCTGTCGGGAGTGCGCATTTTGACCACTTCTCCGCCAAAAGTCACACGCTTCAAGCCCCGAAATGGTGTGCCCGGCGTGGTTTCATTATCGCATTCTGAATCGCTAATTATCTGAAGTATGCCCGCATCCAGTTCTCCCTGGGATGGGGGGCCAACGAGTGGACGACACACCAGCTCCGGAACGGGACTGTCTGTCTCCTCTGTCTCGGTTTCCGCCTCCAGTATGCGCATGGTGAGCGTATCGTCGTTGATTTTAATTTCCGTTTCCATAATCACCTTACCGTTCTCCGGCAGGCAAACCGGTTTTTGCTCCTGCGACATTGTGCTGCCACGCCAGGTGTGCTCACGTGGCAGCGCCCGCCAGGCGCCCGCACTGACACTGGACATGGCGTCCTCCGTACGGTATTTATTGGTTGTTATGCCGTACACCTTGCACAGTTGACTGTACAGCGATAGCCCGTCCACTTCGTCCAAATAGCTCTCAAACTCCTGCACGCCCAAGAGTTCGCAGATTTTGGCCAGCACTTTTAGCGTAATCTCCTGTTGGGCCTGTTGCCGTTGCAGGCGCTGCACGAGTCGCTCCACGGTCCGCTTCACGATGAAGTGACGTTGCGGCGTGTGCAAAATCGATTGCAATAAGGGCGGCAGCGACAGCAGGACACCGCAGCTGAGCCGGTCGTCGTGGCTGGACGGCTGACTCAGGCCGGTGTCCAGAATCTGGAGCATCACCACTTCGGGCATGCCCGTCTCCGAGAGATAGACCCGCAGGCAGTCCAGCGCACCTTTGCGCACGGTGGGTGCCTGATGTCCCAGATTATGGATCAAATCAATTAGGAAATTCACACTATGCTTGTCGGCTTTCGCCCGCATCACGACCAGGACGTCCACCAGGACGCGTAGTGCATGCTGCCGCACCTGCCACTCGGGGTCCTGTAAACGTTCGTGGAACTCCGCAAACATGCTGGCCGGACAAATTGTTTCCGGCAATCGACGCGTACGTAAAATATGCTCCCACAGTGGCGTCAACTGTACGGCGGACATTTTGTTATTGCAAAAACTTTTCTGCGAGTCTCCGACAATATTGGACTGATTGTTGTTGTTGTTGTTATTATTATTATCCTTGTCCTCATTGGCATTGGTATTATTCATATGATAATTTGAATTCTCACTATCACTAACGGGCGGCATTTTATTATCCGAAATACCCTTTCGCTCCAAAAAACGCTGAAAGAACATAATTATCTAACCACTTGTCACAGATCCTTTAAAGGATACTTTACATCACTTGATTTTTTAATTTATAACTGTCACGCACGCTTGCATCCGGTCGAAAGCTTCGCATGAAATTTATTCCAATGTCATTTTTTCTTTCTTGTGTCTTGTTTTTTTTTTTTTTTTTGTTTTTGTTGTGGACTTGGTTAATCGGAGTTCTGGTGTTGCCTAGTTGCTAGCAACGACTGCAGTCCTTAGCCGTTTGCTATATCCTTTTAAGTTAGTTGTGAAATGCAGCGAACGCCTCAGCTCGGCAAATTAGCCGAACTTTTTTGTATACCCTCGCAAATTTTAAGTAGAGTTTTCTTTAAAATCAATAAATTATTTTTTTAGGTTTGTTTTTATAATATATGTTAGTTTTGAGTCTGATTTTTTCACTTTTATTTAAAAGTTACATTTAAAGTTGTGAATTCTTTTTTTACTTTTATTTAAAAGTTACATTCAAAATGTTTTTTTACGTTATGAAATAACTTTTATTCTATGATTTTTTGAAAGAACTCAAAGTATGAGGTTATTTTAAACATTTTCTAAAAAATTTTAATTGTAAAAATCACATATAAATATTGAACTCTTGAACCACCTATATTTGTAATAAAGTTTTTACATAAATGTAACCATCTATCTATAGACATCATTGTCTCTGAAATTTCAAGTTTTCGTCATAATCCTTATCATAGTCTATGGAATCGAAAAATATGGTAATCGAATTTCTATATTATATAGCCTGCCTTAGTAACAATCAGTTAAATGTTTGATTGCTGCCCAAAAGTACTATATGTCAGTGAGGGTATTTAAAAGTTGGCAACCAACAGATGATTGTTCTTTCGCTTTGTGAAATTCTCAGTGCGCAGGTCTTAACTCCTTTTACCAACAAAAAACCAACTTTCGAAACGTCAATTGGAGTTTTTGTTTGCCATTTAAAATTAGACCTTAAATAATTTCAATTTCTGATTAGGAAACACAAAAAATTGTATTTCACAAAATTATTTATTTGAAAATTAAAGTGTGTAACTAAATCGATATGTATATTAGTAGTGTGTAAATAAACAAACGTAAATTAATTAGAAATGCTAGCCAGAGTTAGAAATAAGTTTACAATGGTACTTAAATGGCAATAAATATTGTGTAGCTGAATTTATTTGTAATATAGCACACATACAGACATTTACAAAAGTAATTCGATTATTTAAACCTAAAATAGCTGTTAATTACTTATGAACTACACTGTCTAACAAGCCTGTGTTAAACATTTTATCAGTCAGTACATTTTCGTTAGATTCCTATGTATATGTATATATATAGATAGGGGTAGTGCACTTAGGATGTTTAACCTTGATACAAGGTGTTAAATCTTTTTTAAGTACAATTTGTATAAATATCAATGCAATAGTTATTTAAAACTTAATTTAAATTGAAATGGCAAAGCTAAACACTAAACAGAGGCAAAATTAATTTTCACACATATTCCTCTGGTGCTTTTTGTACATTGGACAGACGTAAAGTCGACACGGGCTGGGTGGGCTGTTGTTGTTGTTGTTGCTGCTGCTGCTGCTGCGGGCTTGTTGTGTCGGGCAGCTCGGCTATATCCTTGAACACGCCCATTAGATTCTCATAGCTGGGTCCCCAGTTTAGGAGGTATTCCCAACCCAAGGTGGTTGCAGATGGCGAAGCGGCTCCGTTTGCCTTGCGGTAAATGCCGCTCAGGTGATTGGCCAGATCATCATCGCTGGCCACCAGGGTGCTGAGCGAGCCCCGGAACGAGGATTCGAATCCGTCGTAGGCATGCGGCGGTATTGGCGGCGTCTTTGCCACATTCTGACTCCGGCCGGGCTCGCCGCTGATGGCACGTGCCACCGGACTCCGGCTGTCGAGAATGCTTTTGCTTGTCGAGTACTTTCCGTCGCCGCTCAAACTGTTGTTGTCATACTCGATCTCGGAGCAGGTGAAGCTATCGTTGCCACTCTCGTCCGTCGATGTTGAGCTGTGCGCATCCACATCCCCGCCCAGCGACAGATGCAGTGCACCACCGGGAACTCGAGGCGTCGGCGCCTCGCTGCTCGACGACAAATCCAGTGTGGACACTAAGCTGCAAGTTCTCGGCCGTGCATTGAGCCGCTCAATTTCCTCGGCGGTCAGGCCCATGGAGGTCTGGGGCGGTGCTTGCGGCGGTGCCACGGACTTCTGGCGACTGGCGCTGGAGCTTTGACCGGACAGCTGGGACATCACGGGACTGTTCAGGCTACGCTCGCTGTTGCTGTGCAGGGCGTCCTTGCCCACGCCGCCGGAACTGGACGTGGTGGCCAGAAGTGCGCTCTGCAACGGCTTCCCTGAGATGTCGTGCAGGGTGAGAATCCGCGGCTGCTGCGAGCTCAGCTCCGAGCTGGGCGACAGGCGTGCCAGGGGCGTGGTCTGATGGGTGCGCGACGTACTCGTCGCTGGCGGCGGTTGGTTGCCCTGATTTGGGCGTGGCACGAACGGCGCGTTGACGGCGTGCCGCGGCGAATGTCGATGCTGCTGCTGGGCGGCTCCGCTTTGGTGCTTGTGGTGGGTGTAGGCGGCCACGGGCGGCGAGGTGGCCTTGTATTTGCGCATTCCGCCCGCTTCACGGTAGCCCTTATAATGGTAAACGATATCGATATCGGACGGCGCAATCGAGCTGGCGTTCTCCAGGTCGTAGTGTTCCGGATACTCGGAGCCCAAATCAACGGAACTACCATGATCGAGTGGATGCAGTGGATTTGGTGGTGGTATTGCCAGATGATGTTCCTCTCTGATCGGCGGACTCTTGCCGACCACCTCACGTTCAATTATGTCCGGCCGTTGCGGCCGCTGCTGCGGCTGCGGATGCTCCGCACTGGGGGGTAGCTCGCTGCGCTCCTTGAATTTCTTTGTGATCAGCTCGGGTCCGGCCAAATGATGACCAGGCGGACGCATGTGATCGGCGCTACCGACGATCGGTGCAGCGGTCTCACTCGCATGTAGACTGCGTGCCATGACATGATCGGCTGTTTGGCTTTGTGAAACTGGGGCGGGTGGATGCTTGATTTTGAATCCGGGCACACCGCAGCTGAGGCTGCCAATCTTCTCCTGTTTGCCGCGAAACCGATAGATAATGTACGAGCCGAATATCGCCACGACAAGTATGACGAAGAACACGATAACCAGGGTTATGCCAATGCTCAATGGATCGGCCACTTGGGCTGCATCGACACCAATGTCCGTCCCGCTGCACCCCAACTCGACGTTTCCGTGCTGCTTCACTTCGTGGAATATGCTGCCGGAGCCGTTTAGCGGCTGCAATTCGTTGTTGATGGTAAAGTTGCTAATGCAGCCCGCAAAAGGTTCCTCGTTTGGCAGCATGGCGGGTGCTCCGCCAATGCTCAGCGCCGAGAGATACGGATCCAGGAAGTCGTGCAGGCCAGCTACGTCCAGCTCATCGCCCACTGGCTGCCCATCCACGAGCAGCTGCAGGATGCGATTCCGGCTGTGCAGACTAACGTTGTGCCACCTGCCATCATTTAAGGCCGCCGGCTCCGGCACAGTCATGTTGATAGACAGATGCTGCTTGGAATAGTAAACCAGTTTGCCATCGAGCAGGGACAATGAAGTGTACATTTGATTCGTTGCTGCGTATAGGATCAATCCGTTCGACTTGTGGGTGCGGAAGAGGAAACTCAAGAGTTTGGCAGGCTCATCGAAGGATGCTGCACTTATATTATTGTAGGTGGAAAGTCGTTTGGTGCGAGCTCCAAAGTTTGACCACGCATTATGGCCATTATACAGATTGTCCAGCAGCTGCATGCGTCGATATTGCTCAGAGATCTTAAACTCAAGATAGCCACCACTGCCGATACGGACCGCTTGCAGAGAGTCACCGCAGTCCGGCGAGAGCAGCTGTCCGCCGCACTGGCACAGCGACGTGGACCAGCGATCGATGCACTGGCCCGCAAAGCTGCTGCAGCGTTCCGCGGCAATCGCCGGCTGGCAGGCCTGTCTATTGCAGCCGGGCAAAACGCCCTGTTGCTGGAGCGGCGAGCTCAAGTTTAATGCTCGTCCATTTACGGAGACGCTGTGAACACAACCAACCAGATCGTCGCTGTGTACTTGACCCGGACGCTCCAGCACAGGATCCGCGGATTGTAGGCCTCCAATAAGCAGCGGTTGTTTGTTGAAGTTAAGTGTGCTGCAATAGAAATGATAATCAATTAACGAACTTTTAAGAACTTCTGAAATTTGCTCACCCCATTGGAACAACGTCGTCCGCGTAGCAACTGGAATCGCCGGGTACGCATTCAGCGCACAGATCCCCGGACTCCGTGCACGCTGCGACGCTCAGCGACATGACGCGACCATTCCGTGTGGCAGTTACCTTGTGCCAGCCACCATCGGCCAGATTCCGGCCAGCCACAACTGTGCTAATCGCTGTGCGAGAGCCACCCGATGAGAAATACGCCTGACCCTCGACCAGTTCGATGGCCAAGAAGTCCGAACGTCCGCCGTTCTGCAAACCGTAGTTGTAAACCAAAAGCGATGTCGGCTTTGTTGTGGCAAACACAATCGAAATATCGTTTGTGGTCGGATCCAACGAGGGAAAGCTCATAAACGAGAGCGGCTCAAATCCGTAACTGAAGTGCTCGCAATGACGTCCATAGCGACCGGAAGGACAGCTGCATTTATAACTGGGTTTTAGGCTGACGCATAGGCCGCCAAAGAGACAAGGATTCGGACGACACGAGTCGGCAATACTCTCACACTGGCTGCCCCGGAAGCCGTGTCGACAGAGACAGAAGTAAGAGGCACCATCCGGACTCCGTTGGCAGCTGCCCCCGTTGCGGCACGGCTTGCTCCAGCAGACATCGCTGCGCTTTCGCTGGCACTGTTTGCCCTCCCGATCAGCCGGACACTCGCACTGATAGTCGTTGCCCATGCGGCGGCATTGCGCCTGACCCTGGCAGGGGCTGGGCAGGCAGGGATCCTGCCTCCTCGCACACTGTTCGCCCGCATAGCCCTTGGCACACTGGCAGGCATAGTCGTGAACAATGCGCGGTCCACTGAGCACAAGCGTCGGACTGTCGATGATACTTAAATTGTTCGTATCCAGCAATCGAATCGTGGCACTGCAAACTCCACCGTTGGCACAAACATCCGGTGCACTGCATGGCTCATAGCCGATGATTATTTCGGAACGCAGCAGCTCGGAGAGGGCCGAACGCTTCTCCCGCAAACGTTCGACGACATTGAGCGGTTGTTGGTAGGTGAGATTCGGGGAGCGCACAACCAAGAGAGCTTCTAAATCCACATTGGTTGCGTTGTTGGCACTCATGTCTATAAGGCTATAAATAAGAACTTCGTCGCTGGCACCAAAGCGGGACTTAAGCAGCTCCAGGGTCGGGCGATAATAGTGCATCAGAAACTGCGTAGCTGACATATTGCGTATCAAGATCGGCAGAGTATTGGCAATTGTCGCATTGCTGTAGATCTGAAAATCAACGGTCACCTTCGAGCTAACATCGCCGTGTTTGCCATCATTTCCAGTGACATCATAGACATACGACCTGGGTGTGGTCGTTGCTGTTGTGTACAAGTCGCAGCCGCTCTTGATTATCAACTGGTTGCTGCCTTGCAAGCGACAACGATAGTCACCCACAAGGTCAACATCGTTCGGATGGACATCGGCGAGTTTCGTGTTTGTGGGTAAGTCCCCATTGAATATATTCACAGTCACATGAACGGTGCGCGCTGAGGATGGATTATCATTTTGATCTAGGACCTTTATAACCAGCTTGTGCTGGGCCTGTTGCTTTGGGCTGCCACTGTCCTCAACCTCAATGATGGCTTCCAGCAGGGGAGTTGCTTCGCGATCGTAGCTCGCAGTGGATCTCACCAGGCCAGTGTATTTATCGACACTTAGCCAGGATTTGTGCTTGCCACCGACAATTTTGTAACTGAAAGGTCCGCCATTTTGGGGCAAGTCGGGATCGCTTGCTGCCAATGTCATGATTGATGTGCCTGCTGGCTCGTTTTCGGATATATACCCTTGAAGGCCTTCCGCACTAAATGTGGGTCCATTGTCGTTGATATCGTCCAGATCAATGCGCACCGTTGCAGTTCCCGTCTGCGGCGGCAGACCCGTATCAATGGCGCCTATCACTAGATTATAGTGCGCAATATCCTCTCGATCCAACAGTGCGGCGGTGCTTATCTCGCCGCTCTCTGCATCGATCTTGAAACTTTGCCTTAGGTTGCCATTTATAATCGAGTAGCTAAATTGATTATTCTGCGGACGAACATCCTTGTCGATGGCCTTCACCGTGGTCACCTTGGTGCCAACTGGCGCTGACTCCAATATGGATGATGTGTAGTAGCGTTTGACGAATTCCGGCGGATCATTGCCGTCCTGGATGGATATGATAATCTGCGCCTCATCCGTGTCATTTCCCCGTATGCTGCCATAGTTTTTGGCCATTACCATCAGCACAGCGCGATTTTGGGTCTCGCGATCCAAATTACGGGTGACGTGCAACAAGCCCGTGTTCGTGTTAATGCCAAAGCCCTTGTCATTACTGGAGCCAACCAACAGATAATAGATTCGACCATCTTCGCCAATATCTTTATCGGTGGCTTGCACCGATCCCACCGCTGTGCCTATAGCCGAAGTTTCCGAGACATCGAAATGGAAAACCGGTTGCAGGAACTGCGGATAGAATTCATTTACCCCCAAGACATGGACATGCAGCAGCGCATAATTTTCCATGATTGAATCGGGATTCTTTGCTTTGATGTGCAGGGTGTAGCTGCGTCGTTCTTCATAGTCAAAACTGGCGGCGGACACAATTGTCCCATTGCTGGCATCTATACTGAAAAAGTGATGATCGGTGCCGCTGGCCAGAAACGAATAGTGTATGATGGCATTTTTCGGTGAATCCTTGTCGGTGGCATGTGCCTGGAACACAATTGTGCCCACTGGCTTGTTTTCCTCAATGTAGCCATGGTATTCCGATTGATTGAACAGCGGCGGATTATCGTTGACATCGGTGAGTATTATTGTGAGCATTGCCATGGCAGACAGTGGCTTGTAGCCCAGATCCTCGACGGATATGTTCAGGTGGTACTCCTGCATTAATTCGTAGTCCAACGGCTTCAGTATTGTGATGGCTCCGGTACTTTCATTGACGCCCAAATCACCTCGTTCGTTGCCACCCAAAATGGCGTAGTGCTTCATGCCGTTGGGTCCGTCGTCTTCGTCCGTTGCCGAAACCGTTAAAATCGTATAGCCAATGGGCTCGTTTTCCGGCACAAAAACTTGATAGCTAAGTGCACTGAAGACGGGCGCATGTCGGTTCTCATCGGTAACAACAACTACGACCCGGGTCTCGTCCGACTGTGGTGGCACACCCCGATCCGTGGCCCTCACGTGGAGCACGAACCGCGAATTGGCTGGCATCTCAACGCGCTTTATCAACGCTATCCAGCCGTCATGTTTGTTGATTGTGAAGTAAGCGCTGTGATTCGAGCTGATCAGCGAGTAGTCAATTTCCGCATTCACGCCCACATCGAAATCATCATTGGCGTGAACTCGGACCACACGCTGACCTGCGCGCGCATGCTCCGGCAGTGGGGAGAGGTACTCCGCCTTCTCGAACTTCGGTGGGTTGTTGTTCGCATCCACAATATTGACATTGACCAGGCACTCCGTATACAGCGGCGGCTTTCCATTATCTGTGGCCAGGATCGTGAGCGCGAACATGTTCTCCGGCGAGCTTATGTACTGTGAGTGCTTGTACTGGATTTGAGTTTTGCTGAAAATCTCACCCGTAGCAGGATCGACGCTAAATATGGGGGACGGGGACTGCAGTGAGTAGGAGATGACCGAGTTGGGACCCTGTTTGTCGCGATCGGTTGCTATTATTTGGCCCACAAAGGCGACCGGATGCTGTAGTTCCGGGAAATTGAAACTGTAGAAGCTGTGCTCAAACTCGGGCGCATTGTCGTTCTGATCCTGTATGGTGATGGTGACTGCAGTCTCTGCGCGCCACGCTCCATCCGAGGCGACAACCTTCAGAATGTATTCATCCTGTTGCTCGCGATCAAGTTGACCAGCCACCGTAATATTGCCGCTCTGCGAGTCGAGCTTGAACTTATTACCCGGATTGTCACTGAACGTGTAGGAGGCGTTTGCATTTTCACCCAAATCTAAATCGGATGAGGTTACACATATCACAAAACTGCCGATCTCCGCATTTTCCGTTACGTTCAGTGAATAGAGACGGGTGAACTTTGGCGGATTGTCGTTTTTGTCCAACAGGTGAAGCAACACACTTGCCGTACCGGTTAACTGGGGCACACCTTGGTCAACGGCCTCAACGACAAGCGCATAATCGCTCATTTCCTCACGATCTAGCCGCATGGTCGTATATATTTCGCCAGAGTCGACGATTTCAAAGGTGCCGTTATAGTCGTTTTTCAATCGATAGCTGACCTCACCGTTATCACCAGAGTCCTTATCGTTGGCCTTGACCGCCACAATCAGTTGCGGTGGGGATTCCTCCTCCATGATTTCAGCGTTGTAGATGAGCTTGCTCATAACTGGCGGATTATCGTTGGCATCGGTGACATTGATGTTCAGTAGCGTGACGGAACGCAGACTTGGCCTGTCCGAGTCGGCGGCTTCAATCCAAATTTCGTATTGATGGGCCACCTCATAGTCCAGTCCGTCTTTGCCCACGCTCAGCACGCCGGTAGTTGGATCGACAACAGCCGCGTTTCCCATATTTCCACCAGCTATCTTGTATCTAATGTTGGCCACAGAGCCCTTTTTCGGCGATGTGGCTGCCATTTTGGCAATCATTTTGCCGGGCTGCACATCCTCCGGCAAAGTGAATTGTGTAATGGGCATGTAGGAGAACACGGGAAAGAGCTCAACCGGACGCAGCTGCACCGTCAGCTCAGCCGTCGATGTTTGGGGCTTGGATCCTTGATCGGTCGCCTGAATGTTTAGATTGTAGATGACATCAGCGTTCGGTTTGTTCTTTTGCACAAGCTCCAGCTTGGTGCGTATGACTCCGGTCAACGGATGCACTTCAAAATAGTGCTGATCTTTTCCACCTATATTGTAAATAATCATTGCATTCACGCCCTCATCCGAGTCCGAAGCGCGTGCGCCGAAAACAAACTCTCCCGTCCGGATATTGTTCGGCACAACCACATTGAAGGTATTATGCTCGAACCTGGGCACATTATCGTTTGTATCCCCCACGGTTATCGTTAAATTCACAGAAGTCGCCCGCGGCTCGGTAATGGAACTGTCCTGCGCCATAAGGGTTAGCCGATAGACGGCAATATTTTCGCGATCTAAAACAACAGCCGTGGAAATTTCGCCCGTGTCAGTGTCAATGTTGAAGTGCGTCATGTGCTCTCCCAGCAAATTAAAACGTAGCTTAGCGTTGAGACCAGCATCCTTGTCCGTGGCAACGGGTTTCAAAACCAGCGAGCCAATCGGAAGGTTCTCCTGAATTGTGGCGTGGTAATACTGAAGTTCGAAAACGGGTCCGTTATCGTTAATGTCCTGAACTTCCACGCGCACAATTCCGGTATTCGATAGAGGCGGAGAACCCGTGTCCATCGCCACCAGCGTTAAAATGTACTCGCTTTGCAGCTCACGATCGAGAGGTTTCAGCAGGACTATTTCACCCGTTGAGGCGTTGATTCGAAACAGATCCGCGTTGCCTTCCTTGAGGAAATACCTCACTTGCGAGTTTAAAGGTGGCGTATCAGCATCATAGGCTTTTACAGTGAGCAAATAGCCATCATTTGGCGGTAGAGTATTTTCCATGACGCGTGTTATATAAGGGGAGTCGAGGAACGTGGGCCTGTTATCATTTATATCGATAATACTGATGATCAACTCCGCCGTATCACTTGAGCTCTCCTGTGGCGCACAATCCTCCGCCCGTACTGTCAGTATATATCGTGCTATGCGCTCGTAATTCAAATTTTTCGCCACCCTCACCACGCCAGTATCTTCGCTAATACTGAAATCCCGATTTTGATCGCCCGCAACAATTGAGTACCGGACCCGTCCGTTGTCGCCCTCGTCCATATCTGTGGCAGAAACTTGAAGGACCATGGCCCCAATGCTGGCATTCTCCGCCACAGATGCCGAATATTGCTTGGGATCGAACACTGGAATGTTATCGTTCTCGTCCAGAATTTTAATCGTTAGCTGCGATTGTGTTACAAGTGGCGGATCTCCTCGATCCCGCGCCGTTATATTCAAAACATAGTTAAATCGATGTTCGCGATCGAGTGCATCGGCGACGCGTAAAATTCCATCGCTTGGACTGAGAGTAAACGGGGCATTTTCCTTATTCGATCCGCGCGCCTCGTTCAGATAGTAATCTATGTAGCCATTGCGGCCCTCATCGTTGTCAATGGCCTTCACTGTGAACACAACCGTATTGATGGCCACGTTCTCCATTACGGACGTCTCGTTTGCGGAAACGAACACAGGCGCCTCGTCGTTGACGTCTTTGATAAGAATCGTTACCTGTAAGAAATAAGAATAAAAAAGGTCTTAATTTGTGTCACTTTTTTTTTCTTTTGAGGCAATGATGTGGTCGATGATCTATTTAAAACAGGTTGTCAAAACTAGTTTCTATTTAATTAGGGCTTGACGAAGTACAAATTGTAATAAACTTCGTCAGAGATTATTCCGAGTAGGTTTAATTTTACAACTAACTTAAGAGTTGGCCGCTTTTATTGATGTGTGTGTGTGTGTTCGTCTATTTAATTGGAGTATTAGATACATACATAAAATATAATACAAATCTAATGCTTTAAATATCTTACATTTACATATTTTACATTCTGCGATTCCATTAGCAAGCATCTGCTGTTAATAGTATTTACAAAAAATAAAATAGTTAATCGGTTCCTTTTAATTTGAGTTTTGAATTTGCGAAACAAAATTCTAATTCTACGACCTTGTAGTAGAACCCTATTTAATTTATTTCCTTCGATATTGCTATCTTTACATATTAGAAATTGTATGTAAATTACAGTTTCTAATCTTATTGATACATTTTTTTTTTATTTTTGAACTCCAAAAATTTGAATTATTCGGTGCAAATTTCAACATTGTAAGTAAGATATGTTGTTTCTTATGAAAACCTACAGACAGAATATTTTAAATATTTTTATGTTTTCAAAAAAAATTCAAAAAATCGATTTTTGCTGGATATTTTACCTGTACAGTCGAGGATAGCCGCTCTTGTTTCTGGTAAGACAATAACTGATTTTGCTGCTGTGTTTTGTAGTAACGGCGTGGCGAGCGATATTTCAGTTTCAGCTGTGTTTCCTTCAGCTCACTGAAAATTGCCACCTCATCGGCGCAGTCGCGTGCAGTTACCGTTAGAGTATAGGAGCCACGATGCTCGCGATCGAGCTGACGCCGCGTGGTTATCGTCCCGTTGCTATTGATCCCAAAGTCATTATTCTCATCGCCGGCTGTGATGCTGAACTCAATCAGCCCGTTGTTGCCTGGAAAAAGACGTATATTAAATCATTTAACTTTATTATTTTATTTATATATTTACTTACCCGAATCAATGTCCTTGGCTGATACAGTTACCACCTCAACGCCTATGGGCACATTTTCAAATATTTCACTTGAATAACTCATGGGATCAAATAAAGGTGTATTATCGTTCAGATCGAGCACATTACAATAGACCGTAATAGTAGTTGACAGGCTAGGCTGTCCGTTGTCCTGTGCCTGCACAATTAATATATAATGCTGCACCTGTTTGCAGGAAAAATCATGGTAATATAAAATGTGAGGCATATAAGTTAAGCCATAAGTCGACTTACTTCCTCGTAGTCCAATTTAGCTGTCAGAGTAAGTGCACCCGTTTGAGGATTTAAACTAAACACATCGTTGGCCCAATCAGAAACAACTGCATAGGAAACCTGCGCATTCTGGGCCAAGTCGGCGTCCTTGGCCACAATTTCACCCACTTGAAAGCCGCGTGGCGCGTTCTCTGGCACGTCAAAGGAGTAAACTGCCTCTTCAAAAATGGGCGGGTTGTCATTCGTGTCATCCACCTAAAGATCGCACGATTGAAAATCGATCAGTTGCAGTGTGAATTTACTTGGCTTACCTGTATGATCACTTCTGTTTCCGTATACTGAACCCCATCACTCACACGGATGCGCATGTTGTACTTGTCCTTGGTTTCACGGTCCAATGTGTCCTTCAGTTGCAGGAGTCCTGTTTTTGATTCCAGCATAAACTTGCCATCATGCCCGTCAGTTATGGTAAAAATCATGCTGCTCATAATATCGGGATCGGGATCAGTAGCGCGTATTGTCGCAATAATGTGCCCGATCTCCAGGTCCTCGCTTACAGTATAAATTAGTGGTGTATCGAGCACCTTCGGTGGACTATCATTTTTATCCAAAACAGTTACTTGAACCTATAAGAACGAATTATTTTTTATTGAATGTAAAATTTAGACATTGAACAATACGAATTATATTTTTTCATAACTACCAGGAAATTAATTAAAAAAATTTTTAGAAATATTTCTGTATTAAGCGTGAAAATAATTAGTATTTATTTTGGTATCTGAGTTTTTTCGTGTGGAATGGTGGCACTGAACACTCTATATGCACTAAATAAATAAAGCCGAATCTCGATATATATATTTTTTTAAAATTACAGTGATTTTCGAATTACTTTTCACACTTTTTTATATTTTTTTATAAACAACTTTCTCAATTTACATGCATATGAAATATATGAAAATAATTGAATTGATTTTTTAAAAACTAATTAAACAATCCAAAAATATATTTAAAATACAGATTAATGCTTTGAATTAAATAAGCAAACTAATAAAAAAAAAAACAAAAAAATAAAAAAATTTAAAACGCCGACAAGTGTTTAAAAAAGTAAACGCTCGTTAAACTAAAAACGATTTTTTTTACGATGCGAACTTTAAGTTAAAAGATATTTTATGTTCATTGAATTGCAAATTTTCATTGAAATACAAAATGTGTGGAAATTTTACGAATCGACAAAGTTCTTTCGCGGCACGAATTATCGAGATGCGAATGGATTTGAAACACCGAAAAACATGGCAAACGTTTTAAATCAAAGAAACAATAAAATTGATTGAAATAATCTTAACACGCACATATGTCTGTACATGTTGATGTACGTATGTATGTATGTAGTCTTGGCACGCACAGTATGTATATTTGTAGGTATTTGTATGTCCAAGAAACTGCGCAGAACTGGACCTACTCGTATACACATTTGCATGCGTACATTGCTTGCATTCCTACGCATATATAGCATGTCTGTCTGCCGAGGGGATCCGAGGGATCCGCTGAGCAACACCAAAGGTTGCCTGCGAGCAGCAGCAGGGGGGATGAGGGAGAAAGAGAGAGAGAGTGCCTAAGTGGCAAGAAGTTGGGACTGAAGGGCCCGGTGTACCACGTTTCAGCCGCACCAAAAGATGTTTACTGTTGTGAATTCTTTTATTTTATTTTTTTTTTTTATTTGCTGTCTGAAAACAGGTCGAAGATTTCGCAGTTGGCAGGCAGGCAGACCGCGGCATGCGCTGCAGACAGACGTACATGAATGTGAAATAGGGCCTAGACTGATTATTATGTCGAAACACCTCTTTGGTGGCATCGTAGGGTATGATTCAAATTTAAAGCCAACTGCCAATGGAAACAATTTATGTATTATAATTTTAGCCCTGCGGCCTATTTATACAGTTCTTTTTCTGCTTGTTTCCAAAGGACAGGTAAGACTGGCTTTTTTTCAAGCCGAGTCGAAAGCCACAGGAAAACGGCTGAGTTGCGTCTGGTGTTTTGCATTTCGAGCCAACTCGAAAAAGAGCCCTCTGATTTTCGTACAATCAACTTTTCATATCTGCAGTAGACATTAAAAGCGCATTAGTGGTACTGATAAGCCTTTAAAACAGGCCAACAAAAGTAGGTTCTCTCTCGACCTCTCTCCCTCCTTCTCTCTCTCTCTCTCTCTCTCTCTGTTGCAGCATCATGCGAGTGGAATGTTGTCTTACCTTTGTGCGTGCTGTCCGTGGCTTTCCGCCCAGTGCGATGGCGTGGACCTCAATCTCGTAGGTGGGGGGGCCGGCTTCGCGGTCCAGTTCAACCGCCGTCGATAGAATGCCCAATTTTGCATCGATATCGAAGAGACGATCGACCTGGACACGCTGCTCGCTGCTGGACGCATGGCCGAATATCGATGATGTGGACGCGGTGACATTTGTCACAAAGTACTCAATCTCGGCGCCCTCGAGATGGGCGCTTACCGTTAGTATGCTGGTACCGATTGGCTCGTTCTCGTAAACTGACCCAAATAGCGCATTGTGCTGCTCGAAAACCGGCTTATCGCCCTCACCATCACTTGGGCCCAACGTTATAATCGTTATATAAGTCTCGGTGCTCTTTCGCTCGCCGCTTGCCTCATCCGTGGCTCTCAGGTTCAACTGGTAACGCACCTTGGGCTTGCCCGGAGCCTGACTGGGCTGGCCCAGCGTGATGATGCCCGTATTGCGTTGCAGGTGGAACAGCTCCTGCTGGCCGCCAACAAACTCATAGGTGACCAGGCCGTTGCTCGAGGAATCCGCGTCGCGAGCCAACACCTGCATCACATGATTGCCAATGCTGCCCGGCGGAATCGAGCCGTTCACCAATATCGGTAGAATTGCGGCGTTCATTGAGACGAAAATCGGTGCATTATCGTTGATATCCTCCACGATGACCGTGACCAGCTTCTCGGTGGACAACTGGCGCTCGGAGGGCTGTGCCTGATCTCTAGCTACAACAGTTAGCCGAAAGTTGTCAATGGACTCGCGATCGATTTCACGCAGGGTATATATCACGCCGGTCTGTGTGTTGATGCCAAAGTGACGACCCCCCGCCGTTTCCGGCTCCTGTCGACTGATCACGTACGTCACCTTACCGTTCAGACCGGAATCGGGATCATCTGCGGTGACCGTAACAATCGGTGTCTTAAGTGCGATGCCCTCTTTAATTTGTCGCACAATTGCCGTGCTCGGGAAAATCGGCGGATTATCGTTGTCGTCCACAACGAAGACGTTGTAAAGCACCGTGGTGGAAAGCGGCGGAGTGCCACAGTCTGAAGCGGTTATGTTCAGGGTGTAACTGGTAATATCCTCATAGTCCAGTGATTTGTGCAGATACAGACTACCGCTAACGCTGTCAATGTGAAACGTGTCTCGGCGATTGCCCGCCGTAATGCTGAACACCACCTGGCTGTTGACGCCCTGATCCGCATCGCTGGCCCGAAACCGCATCAGTTCGGTTCCGCTGGGACTGGTCTCCAACACGGATATTTCGCTGCTCGACTGGGTGAACTCGGGCGCATTATCGTTGTCGTCCAGCACTGTTATTGTGATGTTTGCGCTCGAACTAAGCGGATTTCTCAAGGCTGCATCTCGCGCAACGACGATCAGGTGATGAATCTCCTGGGTTTCCCGGTCCAATCGATGGGCAAGGGTCAACAGACCTGTGGCGCTGTCCAGGTTGAACAGGTTTCCCTCGTTGCCCGCAACCAATTTATAATAAACATCTCCATTGAGGCCTTCATCGGCATCCTGAGTGAAGACGTGCATAATGTGGGTACCTTCGGGTGCTTCTTCGGAGATGGTCACCTGGTAGGGTGCACGCAAAAACTCCGGTGCATTGTCGTTAACATCGGTAACGATCACCTTGACCTTGACCTTGTCATGCAGTGGGGGCGTGCCATTATCTGTCACAATTGCCTCCAGCATTAGGTAGTTGAAGCCACCGCTGCTGATATTTCGATCCTCGTCGTTCGAACTGCCACCAGTCTGGACCAGGGCCTCCCGATCGAAGGGTCGCAGTGTCTTGATGAACCCATTGTGCGTATCTATCTTAAAGTCCAGCGATTGCGCTGGCACACTAAAACTCAATTCCGCATTTCGTCCGATATCTCTGTCTATCGCCGTCAACTTGCCGACAAACGTGTCCGCGGGCGCGTTCTCCGGTATGGTAAACGTGAATGTGCTGTTTGTGAACTGGGGAGCATTGTCGTTCTCATCGATGACATGAATGACCACGGGTACAATCGACGACCTGGTCGGTGTGCCTGCATCGCTGCAGGATATTGTCAGGGCGTAATAGTCGCGTTCCTCGCGGTCGAGGGGAGCGCGTACAAACAGATAGCCATCGGGGAAGACACCGAATGTACGATCTGAATTGCCGTCTATAATCGCATACGATATGCGTCCGTTGTCACCGAGATCACTGTCCGAGGCGGGCAGCGCAAAGAAACGTGTGTTCACCTTGGTGGTTTCCAGGAGTGACGTCTCATAGGACGTATGATCAAAGACGGGCGTGTGATCATTGACATCGGCAATGTGCACGGGCAGACTTAGTCGGCTGCTAAGCGCCGGGGTTCCTCCATCCGTGGCCATAATCTCAACATACAGAACTGTTCCCGGCTCGGCACGTACTGGCTTCTGCAGGTAGACCACACCCGTGGCCGCATTAATGCGGAACTGTTGCTCCGGATTGTAGGTGAAATTGTAGCTTATGCGACTGTTCACACCCGCATCACGATCGCGGGCGCGCGACAAATAAATCTCCTGACCCACAGCGGTATTTTCCGGCAGCCAAATTGAGGCCTCCACATCTCGTTCTTGAGCAAAGCTGGGCGCATTATCGTTCAGATCCAGCACTGAGATGTGTACGCTGCACTTGCCGTAGAAAAATCCGGTGTTCGACGTGGATCCGTTAATGCTGCGCGCCATCACAACGAGCTGATAATGAGCCTGCGCCTCGCGATCGATACGGCGTGCTGTGGTTATCCTTCCGCTGCGTGCATCAATTGCAAAGTTTCCGGCTCTGTCGCCATAAATGATGAAATACTCGATGGCTGCCTCACCGAGGATCGATTGCTGTTTCAGCTGGACACGACCCACGTCGCGACCCAGCTTCGCGTTCTTCTGATCCGGATCCTCGACAACCTGAAATTCGTAGGCGTTGTGGGCGCCAAAATCGAGTGCCTCCGCTTTCAGTTCCAATATAATCTCGACAATGGCATCCTCGACGCTACGTCGCTCACCCGAGTCCCGGGCAGAGATGCGCAGCTTGTAATAGGGAAGTTTGGTTTGCTTGCGGTTGCCGTAAATGACGGCGCCCGTGCGGGAGTCAACGTGAAAAACGTTCTCGCCGCCAGATTCGAGCTTGTATGTTATTAAGGCGTTATCGCCACTGTCGCGATCAGTGGCCGTGACATTCAGCAGGGTTCTCATACGCTCAGCATCGCGATCCTCCTCCTCCTGCTCCTCCTTCAATGTGTAGATGTAGTGCTTCGGATAGAATTCAGGACTGTTATCGTTGATATCGGAAACACTCAGGTAAACCGTGGCCGTGGCTGATTGTGGTGCCGGTGCGCCTTGATCGCGTGCGATCACAAAAATTTCATAATTCGCCATTGTCTCACGATCGAGCGCTTTGCGCGTCATTAACTGGCCCGTTATGGAGTCAATTGCAAATTGTTGTGGATACAGGCGCTCCACGCTGGGCGCCAATGAAAATGTCACCGATCCGTTGGTGCCCTGGTCATTGTCTGTGGCCGACAGCAGGGCGACTAGCGTCGGCGGCGCAACGTCCTCGCTCAAGCTGACATTGAGCTCCTGTTGCCCGAAGTGCGGTGCCTCATCGTTCTCGTCCAGAATGGTGACCTTCAGTTGAGTGTACGCGAACTTGGGATTGGGGCCACCGTCACGTGCGGATATGCTCAATTCCACGCTGGCCTGGACCTCTCGGTCCAATGGACCCGCCGTCACAATAAGACCCGTCGCTGTATCGATGCTAAACCACTTGAGCTCGTTTCCCGATAGGATTTCATAGAACACCTGCGCATTGACACCGGTGTCCTCGTCTGTGGCGGCGATCGAGGCGACAAATGTTCCCGTTGGCGCCAGTTCACTGAGCACCGCTGAGTACTCCGACTTTTCGAACACCGGCTCGTGATCGTTCACATCGTTGACGTCTATGATCAGGTGTGCGATCGTTTTTCGCTCCGGCGTACCTTTGTCCATGGCCACAACAGTCAAATTGTATTTGCTGATCTCCTCACGATCAAGCACCGCATTAACACGGACAATGTGGAAAAGCGGGGTCTTTTCCAAACGAAAATGTTGCAGCTCGTTGCCGGAAACAATCCGAGTGGTTGTCTCTCCGTTCAGACCATCGTCCGAGTCTATCACGGATACGGCCGCAACCACCGTACCGTTGATCGCGTTTTCATCAACGGTGGCTACGCTGCCCGTGGGCGGAAAGTATTGAAACCGGATAATGGGATCATGATCATTTGTGTCCAGCAGATTGACAGTCACATAAGTGCGACCATCTTGACGCGGAGATCCGTGATCGCGTGCAAAAACCGTAAAGACGCAACTCTTTTGGGCGTGACCCTTGCCCGTGGGCTCCCGCGTTTGTTGTTGACTTGTTTGCTGGGGACAGTTTAACCGTTCCGTTGTGGAAATCACACCCGTTTCGGGATCGACCGTGAACTGATGCTCCGTTTCGGCCAGGTAATAGGTCAGCTTGCTATTGTCACCCAAATCGTTATCGGATGCCATAACCTGCAGGACAGGCGAACCGGGCATAACCGTCTCATTTAACGTAACACTATAATCGCTGTGATCGAAAATCGGTGGATTATCGTTAACATCCAGTATTGTAACGTTAACCTGAAGGAAACCAAGTCGAGGCGGCGAGCCGCCGTCGCTTGCCGATATATTCAATTGGTAGCTGCCGCGTGATTCGCGATCCAAATTTCCCGTCGTCTCCAAGTGCAAGTAGGACGTATCTCCGCTCGGATTTGTGGTGGTTACCAATCGAAATTTATTATCCACATTGCCGGCGACAATCTCGTAATGATCGGTGACGCCATTATCTCCGATATCGGCATCTGTGGCCGCATCGAGCAGCAGACGCGTTCCGGAGACAGCGCTCTCCGAAAAGGACACCGCAATGCTTGCCTCGGGAAACTCGGGTGCATTATCGTTGATATCGAGCACTTTGATGCGCACCTCAATCGGATACGTGGGCTGCGACGAGAGCACCACAAGATCATAATGACTGCGCATACCCTCACGATCCAGCACCGCGTTCGTCTTAATTTCACCGGTGATCTGGTCCAGTGTAAACTCCCGCGGCGGCTCATTGAATCGATACGTGAATTTCGGTTTTGTCGGTATGAAACCGACGAGGGTTCCGCGCGGCTGACCCTCGAGCACTTCAAAATCAGCGCTGGTGTCCACGGCGCGCGACTGCATCTCTCCCGCCGGTGAGGAGCTGCGGCGTCTTGGGAACGCCGCATACTGTTCATATGTGGTTGCATAGCTGCGTCCACGTGGCGCCGCCAATTGGGGCGTGGCCAGAACCTCTAACGCTTGGCATAACACAAACGTGGCTAGCACGATCAGGTGCAAAAGTTTACCCCTTCGCTTTCGATGGGTCGAGAGAAGTGGGAGCATCTTCTCTATGAACCTGAAGGGGCCTCGTAATATCTGCAGATTTTCATTCATTTATTTGATTGATCACTATTTATTGTTTTCATAAGCACTGTGCTCTTTATTACTGGTTGTCTATTTGCGTTTATCTCACAACACGTCATTTTTTTCCACTTGACTTTGGCTTTTCAGTCACCTGGAACAAAATTAAAACGGTGAAACTTTTAAATAACAATTCAAATATCTTACAAATTGTTTAAACGAAATCGAACTTTTTATAATATAAGTGTGGGAATTTTTTTATATTTAGCATTAATTTTTGTACATTTTTTACATGAATTTGGACCAAAAATTTTAGTTTTAAACTTAAATTTAGAATTCATCTAAACATCGAACCATGAACAAAAAGTCAAACCTTATGGAAATCGGTTGAGTTTTGGCAAAGTTATGACTAGGGGATTACATTTGAAAATTTTTAATATTTTCTTTCTGTTACATATATTTGCTCAAAACCATTATACTCCGTTTCAATGGTTTCAGGGCTTAAAAATATCGTAAAATAAATTACTTGTATTCTAAAATTATTCTAGTGATAATGTCGCTTGCACTATTCGAGCTAAAAATCTAGGAGCGAAGCTAAATTTAATGATACCAAATTTTATTACTTAGGATTTTCATACATGAACTATTCATATTACTGGATCACATAAACACAGCTTGAATTTAATTTGGGCATGTGTGCTTATGCCCAACTTAGTTTCTTACCTCTTTAACTTAGTCGTGGAAACGCTTTCAGTTAAAAAAAGTTTCGTGCCTCTCTGGCCAACAAGCATATCAACACTTTCATACTTCGTCAAGCATAAAACGAGTATAAATACACTATTTATGATGGAATGAACAATGTGCATGCACAGTCTATGTTTATTCAACAATTTAATGTGTGTAGATTTATTCTGCTGCGCTTGGTTTACTGTCGGTTTTAGCTAAGAGCAAAATAAAAAGCCAGAGCCTTTTTTCACACGATTCAAATTCGATTCAAAGCATCGAATTAATTATGAAATTTAGTTATTGCCTATTAAACAAGTGAAGTTCCGTATAAAATTAAAAAGCTAACATAATAAGACTAAATACATGACGTGGACAATATCCAATAAATTTATCAAATAATTAATTGAACTTAACTTTAAATTCATGATGTCAAACAAAGAAACACAAATTAAAAATAAAATTCTAGGTAGTTTGTTGAGCTCCACAACCGTTCCAAATATACCGAAGACAGGAAAGTCTTTGCCAGAAGAACAAAAGTGGAAAGGAGAATGGATATCAACTACTAGCGACACCTTCAGCCACATTCTTACTGCGTTCTTTTATGCGGGATGAGCTATGCTACCAGCACAAAATCTTGGTATTCGCTTCAACAAAAAAAAAAAAAAAATAAATAAACACATATGTAGCTTTGGAATCCGTCGTAAATTTGTTACCGCTGATTTGTTGGTCTAAAGCTTTTGAAGCCGAACCCGTTCATTAATCTTTAAAATCGAGCCATTATAATGGTATTGTTAGTTTTTGTTTCTGTCTCTCTCTCTCTTTGTTATTTCTTTCTTAATTTCTTTTAAACTCACGAATATACAACACAAACATACAAATGCTAATACATAGATATATAAGGTAATAAATAAATATAGGAACTCTTTTGTCTCTTGAATTTATGTTTGTTTTCTTTCAAACTATCGAGTTTTATGTTTTTTGTTTTTTGCATTTTTGGCTAAAGAAACTGATAAGAATTTACTAAAGTAAACTTTAATATATATGTACATATATTTAATTACTATCAAAAATATATCTTCTTCTCTAGTGATACATATTGATGCAACAGTTTGCGGCCTTTTTTTAAGAGCTCATAAATACCATATCTGTACAAAATTCAGCTTTACATTTGCAATGCAAATTATTGGAAAAAAGACCTAAGAAAAGATACAACTTGTCTGGCCGCGGGCCATATGGCCAAGTTAAGAATTCGTAAGGAATAATAATCTTTGTAACAATAGCCAACTGGAATCAATGCGCGTCGCTATGAGGCGCCTACAAGTTTGAGATACACACACACACACACACACACACAAATATTAATGTATGATCTTTATTTTTATGAATTTTTTTTCTTTATTTGAGCTTTTCACTTTATTACTTTGGCTAGCTGGCAAACTCTGCCGCTGAAAGAAAACGTGTTTTTCATATTTCCATATTCATTTACATTTCGCTTTTGAGCTAAGCGCGCTTCGATACCTGCCATATTTGATTTCTTCTTGGATACAAACTCACAAAAGAAAACAAAAAAGAAACATTACTTATTTATAAGAAAAGAATTTCGTTTGTCTGTGATCATTTTTTTTTGATTTTTGAAACCTTTAGCAACATAATTTAAGCTATTACGTGACATCCAGAAATGCTTGGCGTTCGAAGCTCAAGTCAACTCAAGACAACAAAAGACGTCAACCTTAACAACAACAACAGCAACAACAAAAACGGCCTACGTTACCTTTGATTTATAAAAATTTAACAATTAATCTTGTTTGAGTCTGTTGCGTCGCATTCAAGCTGTTTGTTGCTGTCTGCTCCCTTTTGCCTTATTTCGTAGTTGGCTTTCTATCTTTTAGATTGGCTTTAAAAGCAACTATTTTCTATTCAATGAAAGTACTAAAATACAATAATATATATTTTATATAATATATATATCCTTCGTTAAAAATTATTTTGTATGCTTTCGCCACTAGATTTGTACCTCGTCTGGAGGTGTTTTTTGTTTGATTAGATACATATATAAATTTCCATGTTTATTTTCAATATCTGCATTAAATATTTACACATTTCATTGTCTATATTAGTAGTTTAAAGTACCTACCATTTTTATTCACATTTTTAAATGAGTTTTATTATAGCCTTGTTGGTGTTGAGCTGGTATATATGTACATATATATTATAAATACGACACGCGCACACACGTAAACACAAATGCAACATTTTCAGTGGCCACAGACGCAGCATATTTTTTTTTCTTCTCTTCAGCAAAACGTGTTTTGCTTCATTTCTGCTCCTTGTATTTGCTGCAGTGCTGCTGCGGGGAGCTGCAACGTTGTTGGAATTTTTCACTTATAAAAATACAACGACAACACACTCACACACACACACAATACTCAGCTCAGAGAGCGAGATGCCATACGCAATGGTGGCCACACTTAATTTTTTACCACACTGCAACGGATCAGATTTTTATATTATTTATATGTATCTATGTACATATGGCTCAATAAAAATGGATTGAGTTAAGTACACACATTTTTTTATGACCACGGCATGAGTATGGGTAACTGTATTTATATGATCTCAACCGAACGAAACCTGAGCATCCGTCGCACCTTCACTTTTGTTAAGCGTTTCACGCGCACGTCCCCACAAAGCCAAAACTCAGCCAACTGCCACTCGCTCTGTGGCCGCAACGCAACTGACTGGCGAGCTCGACGAGAAGAACTTGCAGCCGAGCGCAGGCAGCACAAAAATTATGAACACAGGCTTCGAAAAGTCGCTTGGCAGGTTTACCGCCGAGAGACAGACAGTCAGCAGCAAATGGAGAACCGAAGAGAGAGAGAGAGAGAGAGAGACACAGCTCTCCCGCTCGTCATAAACGTACCAAATGTGGTAGCTTGTTTTTATTGTTGTTGCGCCGAGTCTTTTACCTGTTGCTGCATAGACAGGGTAATGCTGGCCACAGAGCTAACCTCGCATTGCCGTCGCCCGCAACATATTTTTCACTTGTTGCAGTTTCGTTTTTCATTTTCTTGTACCACACAAAAGAAAAACAACAAAAACGAAAAAGAAAAACGTTGCCAGCTCCAAGCTCTCTTCTCGGCATACTCGGCTTTTCTCCGTCTTCCTGCGGAAAGTCGTATATGGGTGAGTGTGTGCTGGTTTTTTTTTCGTTCTCTATGAATCCAAATTTGACTGGCGACTTCGGTTTGTGTGTAGGCTCCAGCCCGCATCTGTGTGCAAGGCAACCCAACAAGATTCAATAGCCACCGGCGACTCATACACACTAAGATTAATAAAAATTGTGGCTCGGTGGCTGCTGCTCTCATGCCCACACTCCACTTGCCGCTTTTATTCAGTCGCTGTGGCCCAGGCGTGACTCAGCGCCTCCCGACTCTCGCGCCTTTGGAAACAAGAAATTGTTTAGCGACGAAGCTCTAGTTCTGTGGCTGTTTCGTGTAGCTCTCTCTCCCACTCTCTCTCTCAGTGTTTGTCTCTTATTGAACATTTTTGTTTAGTTAACCACTTCTTCTGCTTCCTTGGATCTGTGCAGTCTTCGGCGTTCGGCAGCGCCGCAAATTTTTGTTTGACATAGAAACTGGTTTCAAATTAAAATTATCGTTGGTCATTTTTCTTATGGTTAGTTGTCGTTTACTTTACCGCTGTTGTAGTGGATGCCTCTTTTCTTTTTTGTTTTGTTTTTTTTTTGTTCTACCACTTTTTTTTTGGTGTTTCGACCTGCGTATATTTCCTTTAAGCATTGGCGTAAACTAATCTTTTTAAATACCTTTTTGCGTATTTTTTACCTGAAACACACAAAAATACTTCAAATGCATTTAAATAAATTCAACAAAAAAATAAAAATAAGTTCAAGTTCGTTGCCTAAGTCTTTTGATTTTTGTTATTGTCTAGGCAGTCTTGAAACTGTCACTTAGTCAGAATGGCGCATAGGAAAAATTGTAGGCCGATTTTATTTGTTTATGAACTGTGGTGCCGCGGCAAGGCGGTCAGCATGTAGTCCGGTCTGGTCGCATTCTTATCTTTGAGAAATATTACAATAACACGCAAAGTCGAGTCCAGCTAGCGTTGTAATGTGATGCTGTTGCTGCGATTGCTGCCCAAAAAGCGTGGCCAGCAAATAAATAAAAAAAAAACAAAAAATATACAAAAAGAAAAACCTCAATAAAAATAGCTTTAGCGTGCAGTCGAGGCCAGCCTGTACGAGTTGTAGTTGGTGTCGTTGGATTATTTCAGCGTGGAATTCGCGCTTTTTGTTAATGCTTTAATCGCGGCTGCTAAGTATGTGGGCGCTGTGGTCGAGACTAGGTGCGATTTAACCATTCCCAATGCGAATACAAATGTGAACGCGTGTGTGAACGCTTGTTTTGCTCTTAAGGCTCTAACTTTGTTAGTTTATTTAGGATTTGTTTTATGTAATACTTAAATTAGTATGCTCGAAGAGAAGCTGGTCCAAATATTCCACTAAACGCGTTTTAGCTACTAAACTGAGCGTTGGAACAAATGCGCCAGGAGCTCGGCCTCGCTTAGATCCATTTTATACTTTTGGACTATGTCCTGCACTTTTAGACGACGTCGCACATGCGGTGGCTGGTAACTGAAGCATCGACAAAATAAATCAGAATAACGCTCAATGGAAAAATGACGTTTGAACACTTACTTGTCGTTATCTAAACGCCTGCGGCGGGATATGTTTAGCGCCGTTTGACGCACTAAATTGCCAACTACGCGACGACTAAGCACCATGCCATCGACTAATGGTGTCGCAAAGCTCATGCGACCGGGAGGTCCTTGGAGTTTCACTCGCAGCAAGCCCGACTGCAGGGAATGCACGAAGATAACGTGACAGTCGGCTGCGCGAGGCAACTGCATCAACTGCAGCTCTTCGCCAGTGCGCGCATAGGCCAGAAGATCTTCGACTGGAAAATTTAAATAATCCTCGAAGCTTTCCAGCCAAACCAGAAATATCTTCGCTGGTGCCTGCACGAGCAGCGCCGGCTTCGATACGTTTCCCTTGCGTCGCGTGGGTGGCACTGGCTCCTTGTTCCTGTTAGTTGTGTCCAATTCTAAGCTCAGATTTCTCGACTTGGACTTGACGGAGCCAGTTTCGTCGCCACGTGTCCAAACATTGCTGATTGTGCTCTGCTCACTGCAATTACTGGACAGGCTACATCCGTCCATTTCGCTATTGTAGCGCAAATTCCAAGCATTCGGAACTACAAATGCAATTTCGGAGGAGACATCAGCCCAGTAAAGCACCCGTTGTGCACCATTGTAGTTTAATTCGCTGGACATATTTGATTGGTGGCGGTCCGCCGGTGCCGGTGTGCCCTTAAGCGACCATGAGTTGTGTGCAAAGCCCGTCCAACCGGAGTGCTCAGCCACCTGTACTGGCCATCCCAGGGTCTGCAGCATGTTGGCAAAATGCGAGTCGTAAAATTGATCCTCGGCCATGTTGCCAATGATCTGTTGCGCACTAGTTTGTCCCGCCTGCATATCGAAAATGAAAAAATATATATTAATATCATTGTTTGGATCGAATTTATAATTATTCTCACCTTCACGTAAAAACAGTAAACAGTATCGTGCGTTCGAGCGCTGAGCTTATCCAACTTATCCAAATCCGTAGCAAAATTAGTTGATTTTGTGTCAAGCACAATGAGGGGCCTTTGCGGTGGACCCAGTGACTCAACGGGATTGTTGGGATTGCGCACTTCAAAGCTTAAAAACCCGAAATGAGAGAGAAACAGGCGAGCTGCATGAAACTCATGACAAACTGTGGGCGGCAAACATTCCTGTGCATGCGATAAACTATCGACGCTATTATCCGATTCCGCCCAAGCCAACTTTTCGTGTATGCTCTGATTTTCAATCATAGCTTCTAGCTCATTTATCATGTGCGTGCCATACTGCTCGCGAATCTGATCAATCGTGGGTATAGAGTAATCGGCCACGCAAGGCTGAACTTTGTCCACCCCCTCGGGAAAGTTCTTTTGCTCGCATTCGGGTCGTTGGGTGATGTCATTCATAGGAATGGGCCGACCGGGATTAACAGCATGGTACTTGATACCCGACTTGCTGCGCGGTAAATGCCGAAGCTGCATGGTCCACGCATGACGACCAAATGGGCCACGTATAAGAACTAAGGGTGGGAAACGTTAGTAAATTAAATATTTCTAAATGAAATTGCGCTTACGTGTGACCGTTGGTTGCGGATCCTGATCATTGCCCAAGGGTTCTTCCAGCAGTGCCAATATCGTTGAGTTTTCAGTGACAAAATACTTAAACTTTGAGATGGCTTGCTCGGCATTGCAAACACCCGCAGAGCCATCACCAGTTGGCAGCGAATTGCAGTGCTTCATTAGAGCCAGTTCGTCTAATAGCGACGATATCGATTCGGGTCCACACTCGCTGGGAAAGTATCCGACCTGTTCGAGTATGATGGTGAGCAGATTTTCAGCTGCATCGCGAACACGCATCGAGGCCGGTTTCAGTTCCTTTTCATCTTTATACTTGGGTAGATCCCCATTTTTGCTCTGGCTTTTTGTGCCGGATATGCCTAGCTCAACCACCTCAAGGACCGTCTGCAGGCAATCTTTATCCTGCAGCAGGTACGGATGTTGCATTAGCCAGGCGGCAGTGCACTGGAACGCCGCAACAATAGTACTGTGCAGGTCCTTGCTGTGCGCTGGCGGTGGCCTGGAGCACTGATAGCAAATATAGTCGCATATCCACTTCACTGCGCGTTTGCACTCTAAAGCGTCTGTGGAGATTATCGTTAGATTTTGACTTGGTTCGACTATTTTCACTAAGGAATCTAGGATGTGTAAGTTTTTAGGTGGTTCGATTTGATTTTCGTTATTTACATAGTGGCCCATAGAAATTAAAATACAAACATATAAAAAGGGTACACATGTAGTTATTTAAATTTAACAATTACCGCCGCATGTTAGTGAGTGAAAAGGAGTGCGAGAGGGTGTTAGGGGGTGTTAGGCAAAGAAACATATAAAAAGAAAAGAAAAAGAAATTTGAGCATGTTGTTAGAAGCATTTGGGTAAATTACCATTTGTTAATTTCCTGGCTGCAAATTTGTGATTAATTACAAAAAATAATAGTTTCAAAACGGGTGAGGTGAAATTTTGACATGAGAAACATAAGCGGGTAAATAGAAAGATTCACACACAGATAAAGATACATTTAAATATCGAGACATTCATGAATCCCAATACCGTACCTGTTTCACGTATATGCAGCCGCGCCAGACCCGAAAGCAGCTCCAGTGCGGCCAGCGAAACATTCAAGTCGGTCTTCCACGACGAGATCAGGCGGTGACACACCAAATACGTGGCGCGCACGAACAAGGCGTGTGCGTTGTCTGCAAGTTATGAATTTGTTCTTAATTATCTGAATCAAGATAATGTGTGTGCACAAATATACAAATGCAATGTACAAAAATACAACAAAAAAAGAAAACAGAAAAGATTACCATATGATGTAACGCCCTCAAAATCGTGTGTAAGCTCCACTGATATATCATCGGATATGGTCAGACTGGGATAATCGTGGGCCGAAGCCGTATCACGCGAGCTCATTGCTGTGGTCTGTGCACCAAAGCTGACCGTGCCGCTGGCTAACGAAGCGGAACGATCCGAGCAAGCTGGTCACAACCACAACGATAATAGCAAAAATAAAAAAAACAAAATGCAAAATAAATTAAAATAATTAAGTGAAAAATGAACCAAGCGAAGGTCAAAGCGGATACAGTCCGAAGGGTTCGCTTACCAGAACTCAGCAAATTCTCTTCATGATGCTGAACACCGGCGGCACTCAAATTATCCGTGCCCCCCAATTCACTCTCCTCAAAGGTCACGGCGTCCTGGACACAGAGCAGCAGTCCGCCCAATAGCATATGCGTGTTTTGTGCATCAGTTTCCACCTGCAGCGCGTTCATCAGAATATTCATAAGCCGGGGCTTCAGTTGTATGAAGCTCGATACTCTACATAATAATATTGATAGATATAGAAAGAGTCAAGTTTCGGATAGTCTGATAAGCTTACCTCTCGCCCGTGTCTGACTGCAAGTTGCGTATGGGCAGACTCTGATAATGCAGTGGAAGCACCATAATTGACAGCAAAATATTGATGGCCGAGCGACGCAGCTCGGTGCGATTGAAGGCAATCGCCTGGGTTTTAAGCTTCAGATCTTTGTCCGGCAGCACAATTTCCAGTGCAGCTATAAAGCCCGGCAACAGCACATTGATTCCATCCAGATCCAGCCGAAACAAATCCGAAGAATGGAGCAGAATACTGGCCAAAGTTTCATCGCACTCTTTGGATTCGGTAATTTTTAGGCATTGCTGCAGTGCCATATAAAAGCGTGCCAAATAGACGGGCAGGATTTCTTCGCCCGTTTTTTTTGCACAGAAAATTTTGCAAAGCGTGCCAATTGCCTCGGCGCGACCAGATTCATATTTGTCGATGGTCAATGTGGGCGGCAGCGATGACGGATCGTTAAGCGAATTGGGCTGCGATAGCGATATTGAACCCTTCCGATTCTCCATGATCATAGACGATGGTCGTTTGCTAGCCTCGCATGCTTGTTCTAAATTAATTACATTTAATTAGTATTATATTCCGAACAATGGAACGAAGTACTTACTCTTGCGGTTCTGCAGCCAAGTGTCGCCGCCGATGTGCGCCGCATCAAACAACCACTCGCCGAATAAATGCAGAATGCTGTTGCACTTGGGTCGAGCAACAGACAGCGGCGGACGCAGCTCAGTGCCGATGGATGGCAGTGCTGTGGATAAAATGGGGAGAGAGAGCGTGGGTAAACAGCTGTTTCAAGAAGAAGAAGCGGCAAGTGCTCTTTTATTTTATTTTTTTACAACAACACTCACAGTTGATGCTGCTCGCTGAGGGCGGACCTGAGGTCGGTGTCGTGGGGGCGGCGTTTGCTGAGCTGCGTGTTAGGCCGATAAGCGCGGTTCGGCTTAAGCCTGCAAAGCGTGTGTGGAAACGGGAAGCGGGTGAGAAATTATTAAAAACAAGAGGCCCAGTCGCAGAGAACTCAGCGGTAACACATACATGCAATGCAGCATTGTGCTCAGATTTAATTGTGGGCGTACAATAAATAAATTACGTTCTAATATATGGGAATGAGTACGAAGGGGTACGAATGTACCTCGCTGAGCACAACAAACAAAGTTAAACAAGTCTGAATATTGCAGTCGGGTCGAGCCGACAGCGCAATGCTCGTTCACAGTGTAAATAATAAAATTATCATCAATTATGTGAATGGTAGTTTGAAATATTGAAGCTATCAGAATCGGTTTGAATATTGGTTTGTTTTATATCGGATATAAAAAATAAATTTGAATTTCTACATATTAAAATTTTGTCATTTTGAACTGGATTTTTTTTAACAACAATTTTATCTCCTCAAAATTGGTTTAAATATTGTTTTATTTATGCTAGTTATGGCAACCACAAACGATCAAACGTGAAAATCGGTTTACAAAATTATGGTTACTAATTATTCATACAAACCCAATATTCACTTTACGCTTCGTGAACGAGTATAAAAATGCAAAATCAGTCGTGATGTAGGCATAGGGAAATGAAAATAATTACTCTAACAAAGGCCACAGCGCGTGAAATCATGCTACGGCTTGAACTTAAAATGTAATATGTGCGGGCTTACAAAAAATAAACGTCGGCTTGGTGCGTCAATTGGTCAATATTCTTGCAAAAACGCAAAGCACAGTTAGAATCGAACATGCCAAAAAAAGAATTAAGAAAAAGCGAAACGACACAAAATCGGGGTCAAATGAAAATCGCACCCTTCTGCTGCGTATTCGAGGGCGCCACGCTGAAACTTTTGGCCAGGCGACGCTGCAGAGGCGGCGTCGGGGTGACACTATTGCTGCCATTGGAGGCTATCAGTGGTATTGGCTCGGAGGTGCTGAACGAGATGCAGCCGACAACGCCCGCCGAGTGGCTGCCCCCGGCGCTTATGCTGCCCACCGGGCCTGCGGGAGCGATGTGGCAAACGGTGGTTGGAGAAGCGCTACAGTTGCCGCTGTGAGGATGAGCTGCCTGCTGTTGCGGCGGTTGCTGCTGCTGGTGGTGATGATGGCCCATGATGGCGTTTAAAGCAGAGCTGGCCGAGCTGCTTACAAAGTTATCACGTAGGAAACTGCCAGCGCCATGTAAATGCAAATGCGGATAGTGATGATGATGATGCGACTGAGCTGCACCAGACTGCTGCATGCTAATGTTTGAAACGCTGTTCGAGTGTATGAACTGTTGTAGCGTAGATGAGGTTGCCTCGTTCAGAGAGTGGCGGATCTCAAGCAGATTTGTGACGACGTTATCCTGCTGGTTAGGCGGTGGCTGATAAATGCCTGTTTTTGGTTTTCATAAATGGTTACGGAAGCGAATAAATAACTTGGGAATGAGCAAAGCTAACTCGAGAAATCAACCCATACAAGCTATGCTAAGTGAAGGCATCTCTTACCCAAGAAGGCATCAACTTGGCTGGAAATGCCGCGAATTGCATTCAGAAAGATTTGTGGTAGCATTTGGAGACAAGGATGCTGATGCGTTTCGGCCCCCTTCTCGTGCGTCAGAGCCCACTGTACGAAATGCGACGATTTGCTAATAATATGCGGCGAGCAGAGAGCCGTGGGATTGCCGATCATCCGCAGGAAACGGTACCAAGTTTGCGCCACACAGTCGTTGGACATGCCCGCCGGTATCAGCTGACTATCCTCGTCAGCTGCAAACAACAGCAAAAAAATAAGTAAACAATAACAGTAGTTAATTTGTTAGCCTACCATTTTTTAGCTGATTAAAGTCCGGACCGTAGCTGAATTCCAGGAGTCGAGCGGTTAGGGCCAAGTTCACTCGGTTCCATTGATCCACGAGTGCGATGCGATGACGCCACATGGCACAGGACTCCTGCAGCGTCTTCCATAGCGAGGGCGATGGAAAGCAGCGAACGCACGCCAGCAGCCACACCTCGAAGAGCACAGAGAGCACTCGTTCGCACAGCTGATCGCCAACGTCGTCCTTGACGGTGGGCGGCGCCAGCAGAATCTCATTGATGGCCAACAGGAACAGCAACAGCGTATCCCACGTCTGACGATCCATGTGCTGCGAAATTTGCGCTGTCTGCTGCAGGGTGCGCAGCACGCGATGACACAGGACCGCCTGGCGCTTGATCGTATCCGTGCCTAAAAGAAACAACGAAATGTATTAAAGTGTTTGGTGCGGACACCCGGAACTGTATCTAAGGAGCACCTACCAAGCTTCGTTTGGTATAAAAATGGCAAGACTTGAAATTTAAAATGCAATAATTACAATTTGCAGCAAAATGGGTGTGTGTTTAAGGAGGAAGTGTCACCAGCGAAAAGAGAATCAAGGATTAAGAGATTCGTACTCACTTTCGCCCTGTCGCGGCACGAAGAGATTGTGAAAATGATTGATTATCTGCCGCGCATAGAGATTGGCATCTTCACAGATGGGCTTGGGCACACTGATACGTGGCTGCGGATGCAGAGCCGTCAGCCATTCGCAGTAGACATTGACGCAGTCTTTGATGGTTTCGTGCTCCTGCAGCGGCAGCGAAAGGCCAAAACAAATAACGTCCATGCACCATCGCACCTGTGGCGGGAACGGTCAGAGAATCAGCTAAATAGATCATTCATTGATGGCACCTACCTCCTCATCCTTCACCAGGTGGCTGGGCTCTGCGTTCTGGGTTATGCCCAAATTGGTGCCCAGCTGTTTAACAACTGAAATAACAACTTCCCGGCCAGCGGACGCTGGAAACTTGTTCAGAACACTGTAGCACTGCGCTCCACAACTGTTGGCACTAATCTGCGCCGACAGCGATGCCCACTCAGAGTACATATTTTTTGTTGGATTGCTCACACACAAAATTTTCACTTTTGTTTTTTTTTTTTTTGACTGCTGCTTTGATCAAGGTAGCAGAGTGAACATATGCGCCATATGGTAATGCATTACAAATTGAATCAAGTTCTTTGTTACAGATATTAATATTTCCAATTCGATGTTATTATTACTTTTGGCTATTGGCCATAAGTTGTAAAAATTTTGTTGTACACTGTTTGGTTTTATTTTTTTTTTACAAGCATAACAAGTACTCGTCAACGACAAGTAGACAGTGTTGCAAAACTCGCAGAAGGTACTCGATACTTGACAGCACTTTGGCGGCAATTTTGAAGTGTTACAAATGTATTATTTAATTGTTGGGTGTTAATTATCTTCGCTTCCATATTTGGAGCACATCACGTGTTGTATGCCAAGAGATTAAGATAAGATAAAACAGAAAAATAAAACATACGATTTACTTCTCACACTGAATTTATTTCAGTAGCCAATGCTATGGACCACCGTTTGGCCCAAACAAAAACAAACAAAATACATATATAAATTATTGCTATAATATGTTCGTTACGACGACACGTGCGTTGACTATACTATACTGAAACTGATTTTTGCATATATGTATATGTATTTACGTATGTGTATGTAGATGCATACAAATAAAATTATTTTTTTAACTGCCATTAAAAATTGTTCTAATATGCATATGCCGGGAGCGAGGGCTCTCTTTAGTCCTGTTTCTTTTGTGCGGCTGTCTTTTTTGCTGGCGTCGAGTTCGCCGTTTCTTTGGTGGCTGTGCCACTACTGCCTGTGGCACCGGGCGCCGCCTCCAGAGCGCCAGTGGGGCTCTCGATGCGTTTGGCCGCCGCTTGCTCCTCCATTTCACCGGAGAAGCCAAACTCATTGACGCGCTTGAGATCCACACGATACTGCCAGCGCTGGTAGAGGAACACAAAGAAGATGATATCGTCACGGAAGCAGCCAATCCGGTACATGGTGGGCATTTTGATGACAAACGCGAAGATGTCATCAATGAAGGTGTTCAAGAACTTGTAGGTCATCATGCGCCACGGCAAGTGGGCAACCGATTTCAGCTTGTAGTTAATGAACAGCTGCGGCGTCATCAAGATAAACCCGAATGTCAGCAGGTAGCTGTAGAGCATGTTCAGCACAAAGGAATACCAGCCCTTGTGCTCGTTGTAGATCAGCGAATAGATGAAGTAGCCAATGAGCAGCGGAAAGCATGCCCAGCCCAGGTATTTAAATGCCAGCTTATCGTACTCCTTGGTCGAGCTCTCCGAATACGAGCCCTTGTCCTTGAAGCTGATGCGCGGAAAGATGCCGAGCACCTTTTGCTGATTATTGTAATCAACGTCCACGACTTTGTGGATTTTCCACACCTCGATGCCGAGGCCGACGAAGCAGGAGATGCGTATCATAAAGTTGGTCTCATTGTCGAGCACGTACAGCAGTATGATCAGCGATTGGAAGACGCCAAAGAACACCGAGCGCACCGAGAGACCCTCCAGCGATTGGCGGTTGTTCCAGAACTGAATGTCGTTCTTGAAGGCGAGCAGCTCGAACACCGAGTGCAATATGGAAACGGCCACGGTGATGCCGAGCAGATAAACGTTTGTGTCCAGCAGTGTTTCCTTCAGCGAGTCCTGATCCTCGTCGGTCTCCTCGGCGGCACCAGCGGCCATAATCTCGCCGAGCACATTGCCGGCCCACTTGGTTTTCATCTGCTTGGCGGCATACAGCTGCCACTTGAACATGCCCAACGGCTGGAAGGTCAAATGCAGATCCAGCTCTGGCGTCGTTTGGTTAATGGGAAAATACTCCCTCTGGAGGTTCCAGTAGTCGTTAACGAACACAATCGGCAGATATGTCTTGCCACCGTCCACGAATTTCACATACTCGTCGAGCGGCGAGGGCACGCTGCCCTGTGCCCAGTTGGTCTGATCCACCACCAGGTTGATGGTCAGATTCGGATGCCAGTGCGACACGATCTGATCCTTGAGATTGGCATGCTTCAGCTCGTGCTCCAGCTTCTCCTTGTCGCTGGCCAGCAGATTGTAGTTGCGATTCACGCGCAGCTTCTTGAACTTGTTCAGCTGATGCTGCTGGTGGCCCATGTGGCCATGTCGTGAGTATTTCGGCGATTGCGGATCTGGACTCTCGCCGGCGCGCGTCACAAACGCGTGCAGATAAACGCTCCCATTGTTCATCAGCTGGGGGCTGGCCCTAATCTTGAGATTGTGTGTGTAAATGCCGTTGCCGGTGGGACCGGAGATCCAATCGCCGTAGGTGAGATCCTCCTGCAGCCACAGAAGATTGGCCTTCTGCTGGAAATTGACCGTGTCCGGCATGTCCGAGAGCCACACATGCAAGTCATAATCGGTGCCATTCTCAAAATAGTTCCATGCGGTTATCTTGGGACCCGCATTGGCAACCGCCTGATCCTGGGTCGCGTTCGGCTGCGGGCGCCGGAAGAACGAGCTAACAAAGTAAATGATCAGCGCCCGCAGAATCAGCGACTTTGTCATCGCGAAAAACGATTCCATGCGCGTGGGCTGCTGTTGCTGCGGCTGTTGACCCTCGGCAGCAACCACCTAATTATTTTTTTTTGGGGGGGAAATTATGCGTGTGAAAGGAGTCTATCAATGAATGTGATGAACATACCGGTGCTGTGCCAGCCGCCGGCACGAGGCCGTCGTTGCTCGACATGATGTGTACGTGTGCTTTACTGAATAAACACACGTTTTTTTTTTCTTGTTTTACACAACTTTTATTGGCTGCTTAGTTTTGTTGAATTGAAAATGTTATTTAACATAACAGCGGCAATAACCAGAATAAAAGCTGATCTGCTATTAGCAGTGAGAAAATAATTAATTGCTGGAATATAGTGTTACTTAACATAACAGTGACTGAGCAATTATTAGCGATTGTTTAAATGTTATGATTTCCAGAAACCGGATTATCGATAGATACCAAACATACATACATCATGACAATATTTTTAAAGAGTACAAAATATGAATAAAATTACCAAAAAGTCAATTTGACATTTTACTATCATATATTGGATAAATATCAATTTACTTAAATAAATATAAAATACATAAATTGTTTAACAAATTTAAAATCGATAGTTTCTGCGACGTCCACTCGAAAGCTGATGGCTGCAAGACCGTTTCAGTGCTGCTCAACATATTTATATTTTTGCCGTATACGCGCTGTTTGTGTACACACTCTTTTCTTTTGTGAATAGCATTTGGTTGCACGTTTCTCTTGGTAAGTTTGCTAAAAAGTACCTAAAATATATAAAAGAAAGCGAAAGCGTTGCATCGGTTGTGTTCTCATGGTTAAATAAAAGCGTGTGTGCAACGTTTTAATGTGTGTTCATGGCCTGATGGCCAAAAATAAGTTAAAACGACTCGCCACTTGTTACCATGCCGTACCTAACCTCAAGTCGGACATGACTCGAGACAAGCTGTCCAAATAATAAGAAAATGTGGCGCTTTCGAATTAGACTGGCAACTGAATTTGATTAAAACATGAAATATCTTGCGTTTGCAGCAACACTCCGAAAATGCAAATCTTCGTGAAAACCCTCACGGGCAAGACCATCACCTTGGAGGTGGAGCCCTCTGACACCATCGAGAATGTCAAGGCTAAGATTCAGGACAAAGAGGGTATTCCTCCAGATCAGCAGCGTTTGATCTTTGCCGGCAAGCAGCTGGAGGATGGCCGCACTCTGTCCGACTACAACATTCAGAAGGAGTCGACTCTGCATTTGGTGCTGCGTCTCCGTGGTGGCATCATTGAGCCGTCGCTGCGCATTCTCGCCCAGAAGTACAACTGCGACAAGATGATCTGCCGCAAGTGCTACGCTCGTCTGCACCCACGAGCCACCAACTGCCGCAAGAAGAAGTGCGGACACACCAACAACTTGCGCCCCAAGAAGAAGTTGAAGTAGACGCTGCTGCGGTTACCTTTTGCACACGATCTGCGAAGCTGCTGTGCGCTTTCAAAAAAAAACAAACACCTTTTTTTAGTAAATATATGAATTTGTAATACAATCAATGTGATTAAGAGCGAAATGTATTTACTTGCTGCAAGGCGCACCGTTATGTCCATATGTGTTTTTTGTTGTGCTCACAAGAGACCCCGACCAGATTATCTCCGGCGAGCGTACTTACAAGAATACTTGAATTACGACAAGTTGGGATTGTTCAATGATTAAGATTCTCAAGTAGGTATGGAGTGGAATATCTCAGGTATTCACGGTGTGAAGCGTAAATCAGACGCATATTTGTGGTCTGTGCCTCAACTAATTAAAGTTTCAAAACAAATCAGCGGCTAATGGTTTAAAATTTGTGTCAACGCGGATTCGGATTTTGGTGGCGGTGGATCTAATACAATATGCATTAATGTGATTTTCCTGTGTACTCGAAAATTAATGCTGTAAAATATTTAGAACAAAATCAGAACATATTTTCCATCAGCACCCATTGAAAGTGGCTAAAATGGGTAGAATGGTTTTGTTTAAAAACAGTGTCATAGCAGTAGGTCAGTGACGTCTGTCTGTCTGTCAGCAATCTCGAAAACTGCAAAAGCTAGAGACCTAAAATGTTCATCTTTAGATTCTTCCAAAGATTTTATAATTTTTTTTGACAAGTTGCCTTGTATTTATATCGATAAAAATCGATTTTAGGACTTGCTTTTCTTAGCATATCTCTGAGACTATACGAGTTCGAGCCAAATATAGGTTTTTAGGTTTCCGTGTATATTGAGTATTTCGTAATTTGGATATCTCCACTCGAAATATCAAAAATACCAATACAACTATTACTACTACTACTATTTCTAATACTACTACTACCTCTAATATGTACTTCTACTACTACTATTTATACTACTACTACTATTACTACTATTGCTACTGCTACTGCTACTCTACTACTACTACCACCACTAGTTCTTCTACTACTTTTTTTACTACTACTACATATATATATAAATACTCTTGTTAAATCTAAAACATTTTATTCAGAACATATTTTTAGTTTGAAAAGTAATTCAACAATTTAGTTTCCATATTGGTGTGCAGGGTATCTTCTAGTCGGACGCTCCCTGCCACTGCACTCTGGTTTACTTCCGTTTTTCTTGCGGAAATCTACCCTTTTTCAAGAAGATGCCCATCGCTTGAAACGGCACTTGGAAACACCGAAATTTGGGTCTCAGCCTCAGGAAGTTTTTAATTCGAACAGCGCACGAGTGGACTGGGCGTACTCGCCTTGTCTTTGGGGTTTGTCTTTGTGCTTTTTTATGCCTTGGACGTAGTTTACATAACAGATGTGACCAGAATAATTAACAATGGTCGCTGCCAAGTGACCCAAATATTATGACTCCCAGGACGCAGGACGCGAACCACCGCAAAGTTTCATTCCGCCGATTCGACACATTCAGATGGTTTTCTTGGCGTTAACTTTGTGGGCGGCTCCGAGCGCATTAATATTGCACAGCGCGTCCTGGTGGTCAGCCTCTCCTCCGCACTGTCCTTCGTTTATACCAAAAAGTGCCAGTACATATATATGTATATAGTATATATATGTATATAGTATATACTGGCAAGGAGCCACCTTCGCTGCTTATTCCATATTCATATGCGATTGCCTGGCCGGGCCCGAAGAAGTGCGTTAGTTATGACCGTCGTTTTTCCAGCCAAGGTCGTAATTTTCTGATTGCCCGAAAGTCGCAAAAGTTTCAGACTGTTCATCTGCAGATGAGTACAGTGCAGCTGGCAAGTTTTTGCACACCAAGAAATTGGGAGGTAAGGCTTGGGGGGCCCACCAAAAGTCAATCCAACCCTCCAATGTGAGCCACCAGCTGGTGATATTGAGTTTTATCAGATACACACGCACACACACACATACCTATGTGCGTCAGTATAACAAAAAAAAAAAAAAAAGAAAGGAACAGCAAATGGACACAGAAATGGAGGCGTTAGCTGAGTTGCCGCAAAAAAAGAACCTGACAAAGATAAGACGAAGAGCCAAACGTTTATAAATTGGTCGCTAGTGTGGGGATCACATGGGCAATAATGTGACGAGAGGGGGGAGTTCAGGGCTCAGAGGGGGGCTGGTTTCTGGCGGCAATCAGCGTAGCCGCCAATTTAGATGTCAGGAATTTAGGCGGCGCATAAGAAATGTGTATAAATATTTTCAACGGAGCGCAGCAGGCTTTCATTGGATACAAATGTGTATTGTGAGGCAGCTCGTGTAATTTAATATGCATAAATCGATACTTTTACTGCGTACTCCGAGGCTTCCCTTACATCCACACCCCACATCCACACCCCTACAACCCATCCGCAGAGCCGCGCATTGGCGTGCTTCAGTCGTATTGTGCTGTTTGTATTCTATTTTGAGCTCAAAATTGTTATTTGTTTCTATACCCATTGAACACATTGAAAATGGGTATGAAGGGTATAGCAGGCCACCATAAAGTATACACACTCTTGATCAGGATCAACAGCCGTGTGGATTTAGACATGTTCATCCGCCCGTCTGTACGAAGCTCACATCAAGTTTGTTTTAAATGATCGATAGCTTATAGTAATCGATATCAATCTACAATTTGTTAAGCTTGCTGCTTATATTAGGAACACCAAATTAAGAAATTTTATTTTTATTACACTTAAAAGTTAAGTTTATTTTAAATGATAGATAACTCATAGCAATCGATATCAATCTCAAATTTGTTAAGCTTGCTGCTTATATTAGCAACAGTAATTTGAGTAATTCGAATTTTATAACACTTAAAAATCAGGTTTATTTTAAATGATCGATAGCTTATAGCAATCGATAACAATCTCAAGTTTGTTGAGTTAGTTTTCATATTAGGGACACCAAAATGATTATTTTTAATTTTATAACTAACATAATCTATTTTATTTTAAATGATCGATAACTCATAATAATCGGTATCAATCTCAATTTTGTTAAGCTTGTTTCTTATATTTGGAACTCGAATTTTAATTTATAACACTTTAAAACCAGGTTTATTTTAAATGATCGATAACTCACAGCAATCGATATCAATCTCTAATATTTTAAGCTTGTTTCTTATATTACGTATTCCAAAATAAGTATTTTAATTTTATAGCACTCAAAAAATTAAGTTTATTTTAAGTGATCGATAACAATCCCTAATTTTTTAAGCAGATGGGTTCAGGGTATCTCCGAGTCGAGTGTGCCCGACTAAAGCACTTTCACTTGTTATATATCTCTTTTAAGTATACAAGTTTGTATGTGTATGTGTACACACACACACACCCACCTACATACATACAAACACATTTGACTCGACTACAGTTCGCCTTCATGTCCTTTTGCGGCACACAAATGTGTGTATACAATTGTGAGTGTGCGTGTGTGTGTGTGTGTGTTCTTTCGGTTTTTGCATATCTACAAGTTATGTTTTGTCATACAGTTAACATTTTCCGCAGATAAGCACTTCTGGCACATGACGCTTTGTTGTATTGCAAATAATTTGAAAAGCCATTTTATTCAATTTCAATCGTACTTGCGAAACGGGGAAAGGAACTTGAACTAGCAAGTAAATAGTCATTTTGCGACAAGTTCAGACGAGGCGGAAGTACTGAAACTAGACCGTCGGGCAAACGGATAAACACACACAAACAGACCGGCAAGGCCCGTTAGAAGACATATTGATTTCCTTGATAAATACTTAATAAAAATCCACTTAAGTACCGGGGCTTAAGAGCGGCAATTGGGATATCTATTTGGCCTCCTACCAAAGAGATTTGTTGCGAGCTTTCTGAGAGTCTTTTTAAGCGGTCCCATCTCACATCTCCATAGGCTCTAAACTGGCGAGAAATTGGATAGCCCTGGCGAACTAATAATCGAGTAAATACTTGAAGCTTATTCACTTACACTTTGCTGCTGGATTTATGTATTTTTACCTCATATTGCCTCTGTAAATGATTCAGAAATAGGCACAAAACAGGTAGGAAATAGGCACAAAAGAGGTAAGAATGCTTCCGACTAGGAGATAGCCTTGAACACCGATACCACACATACTAAATTCTTGAATAACTTTCAAACTAAAAGTATGATATTTATGAAATGTTCCATACTAATCAAGAGTATTCCAATATAAGAAAAAACCAAAGTTCAATTCTGTAGAATTTCAGTTAAGTATCTAAAATCGTAAAATATGTAAATGTGCGAATGTTTTACAAGAACATAAACACAAAGATAAATCGATATTTATCGACACATCGACATTTATCGATAAATCGGCATTTATCGATACATCGATATTTGTCGATAACTCGACCTTTATCGATAACTCGATATTTGCCGATAACTCGGCATTTATCGATAACTCGATATTTATCGATTTTAGTTAAACGAAGCTAGATTAATAAATATGATTAGCTTTTCGTGTGTATAGTTTAGAAGAAATACTATTCGAAAAGTATATATATTCAGCTTTAGTAATTTCCAAACAGCTTGTTAATAATCGGAAATATATAAAATTTCAGCTGCCTTACATACATTTATCGAAAACCACAATACCCCTTTCACCCATTTTTTATGGCAACATTTCTTGCCAATTCTCTTTGGGCAGCAATAGTTTCCTTTGATGAAAAGTGACAAGAGAAACATGAGAAAATATTGGCAAAAAAGGTAAGCCAGCGATATATATCCTGAATCCCAATTCCAATTTGCCTGACCACAACATGCATGTGCTCCGCTTTTGTAGTTGTTTTCGGGGCACTTACCGCAAATTTGAATCATTAACAATGGGCGGACGCTGGTGCCGTTGTTGGAGCGGAACCTGCTGCTTCTGAGCACTTAAAAGAGTTTTTTAACTGCCAAGGCAAATCTTGTGGTGCACAGGCACAGACATATATATGTATATGTATATATGTATGTATGCACAAAATTGAGGGTATGTGCAAACTTAGGCAAACTTTGGGTGTTTTTTGAAAAATATTGACACGCAAAGTTTGTGCAATCACCAAACAAATTACTTCATCAATTTTACAAAACAACAAAAACGTAAGATCTTTTAAAAAGTTTGGTCGACCAACCCAACCGGGCGCACGAAAATGCGGAAGTGTGCAAGGCGACCGCCTCCAGGCTTAAGCCCCGGACACAGCCAGATGTTGTTGGCCCAAAGGCGAAGGCAGTGCCATTGTTGCCTGACACACACACACACACGCACACACACCCCAACCAGAATCCAAAGTTGGTGCCACCGAACCACATTCGCAGTTTGCACTGGGCTTAAACACAACAAAAGCCAGCTGTACGAAAGTTTGCAACAAATTGCTTATGTTCTGACATAGACCCTACAGACACCCTCACGGATTCGTAGGCACTCTCTGAGTCCAGGACATGCGCTGGAACTTGTTAATTTTGACCAGCTGTCCCAGCAGTAAACCAGCTATGCGAACGTCGACAGCGACGTCGACGTCGACGTCGGCAGCGACTGCGACTGCGACTGAGGGAACAAGGGCAAGTGTGACGACAAAGTTGTTCGTCGGTCGAACGGTTGGCTGCTCGTTTGCCTGTCTTACAAATGACCCCCTCCCCCAACTCCCTCCCCCCTCTCTCCCACTCTCTCTAGGCCTTAGCCCAGTTTCGAAGGATGCTGCTGGAACTTTAAATTGGCGCTTGCAAGAAAAGAGAAAAAAAAAACAAAAAAATTGCTACTTTTGCATAAATAAAATGCCACAGATAGATAGATAGGCTGCCTGACGACCCGCCAGAGCACTTGACTAAAAGCGTTTGGCTAGCTGGACAACAAATTACGAATGGCCGAGTAGCACTTGATTTTAGATTACGAGTGCCTTTGCAGTGATCTTCTGCCCGGCTGGTCAAGACATGCCCTTTGCCCAACTTGCTTTTTTGGTAAGCCAACCGTTGAACCTGCTGCACTCAACACACAATGGGCAATTTCACCTGTTTTTTAATAACTTAGAATAACATCAATCTGGCCATGTTTCATATCTGTAATCTTAACAGCTTGCAAGTCTGTTAGGATTAGTGCTGTTAACCGCTGCTGCGCATTTCCACCTGTATTTTAATAAGTTGGAGTAACATCATGTTACTTATCTTAAATCTTAACAGTTTGCTAGTCCGTTAAGCGCGGCTGTTGCTAACAGACTAACATCATATTTTCATATTTGTGCTTAACACTTTAAATTGAATATGATTACGAGAAAACTTTTATCAAAGACAAAATTATCTCGTTAAGAAACTTCATCTTTAGATGAAGCCAAGACTTTTAGGCTGAATTTGACGGATATAAGGTTTTTGTACTTTGCAGGGAAATCAATTAATAATTTTGAGCAGTTAATTTTGTATTAAACTTTTTTACAAAGTTTAAGTTAAATCTACAAATTTAAATATATATCTTTATATATATAAATGTATTTTCTGCAGAGTTTATGTTTTTAATTATTTAAATAAGTGTATATGTTATGTTATATGTAATATATATTATTCCACATGCATATAAATTTATATACAGCAAAATGTTTTTTCTGTGTTTTCAGCTGATCTTTAAAATCAAATTAAATTATTAATAATTAATATTGCTATTTAAAACATAGTTTAAGTTCATCCATACTGGTTGTCATTTCATTTATATTAGCAAAGAGCACATTTTTCCAAAAATATTCTAAACAAATTTTAGTAGCAGAAATCAATAGATTTATTTAATTGACAAAGGTCCGAAAAACAGGTAAAATTCACCATGGTGCACTGTTTAGTAATTTCCATTACATACACATGCACACACACACACACACACACACACACAATTATATATGTGCAGGCATACTTAAATATAGAATGGCATTGGCATGGCGTGTGTGGATGAATTTCAATTGCGGCAGCGACGTCTCAAGCGAACCTCTCAACGGGCGGCCTCCTTTTCGGCTATTAAAAGTGCATACGAAATTTTTCGTTTTACTTCGTTTAGTTTTGTTCTCGTTTCTCTGGGTCTAAACAAATTTTGGGGGCCTGTGTGGGGCTCTTAAATAAAACAACGCAAAAGTGAAACGGAAGCAGCCTTCATTCCAGTTACAGTCAGAATGTTGGCTGCCGCCCCTGAAACTTGGCTTGGCCTTTCGGCGAATGAAAAGTTCATTTAATGTTTTGTTTTGGGTTTACTCGGGCTGCTCGGGTGGGCACTTTTGACAGTACGTTTTGTAACTTGTAACATGCTTTGCATGTTCAATTGTGTTAAGAGACGACTAAACATGCCAAACACAGATCTGTGTGTGTGTGTGTGTGCCTGTGGGATGGTGTAGTTGATGCAGAATTCGATTTTCACTAGTTGACAGCACTTATTTGCAAATTACTTGTGTTCGACCCCGTACAACAGTTCGTATGCGTGACATTTTGCCTGTCCCTTTATACAAACGATTATCTACTCACGTGGTGTACGACTTGTCATTTATTTCGTGATTTTTCCGGGAAGTCCCTGCTGGCGATGTCAACAGTTAACAGTCAACAGTTAACCTGGACAGGTCTCACATAGATTTTGACACCTGATTCTAGCCAAAGTTTGACACTATCACACAAATGCATTATTCATACAATTATAAGCGGATGTGACAAAAATTCCCACACGAATAGGTTAAAGCTGATAGCTTTTCTCACCAAATCTGAGCACTCTCTGACTTTTAAAGCTAACGTATCAATAAGCCAGATGCCAAGTTATTCCCTTGTGTCTGGTTTCCGCTTCAATGTCCAAAACACATACAAAACTCTCGATTAGAAGTTTTACTTGAACAATTTTACTCAGCGCGGTTGAGTGGTGTTATGTCTAGCATAGAAACTTTAGCAATTCTATGCATTTCTGATTAATGTCCACAGAAATGCAAACATTTGCGCAAAGTTTCATTCAACGCAAAAATGTCAACTCTTGGGAGTTTCCATGTCAGTTACATATCCACCAAACCCCCAGTCCTCAGTCTCCTCAGCGAATAGCAGGTCAATAGTCGTATGTGCGAGCTCTTTTTATTGTCTCGAGCATATGCTCAGCTGCTAGCCATCTCAGATACCAATAGGCAGATGTGTTCACCCCTACTTTAGGTTCATCGCAGTAGTTTGTCAATGTAGTTGTCAAAAAGAATCAACATTAAATTCCCAATGCTATTTATTTTCTTATAAACGAAGGCACACAAGTTGATTGGTCTCATACTGTACGCACCTTCTAATATAGTGATAATAATTATTTAACAAAAAATCGCATGATCGATTTATCGATTTTAAAGATTTTTTTCTATTTTGTACATCATAATCATCTTTAAGCTATAACTGAAAACGCTAAAATAACACGTATTTTTCGTTTTTAATGTTTTAAAGAAAAACGTAACCTAATAATCTTTATTATTACGATATTTCGGGGTACATTGATCGATTAATAATCTGTAATCTGCATAATTAAGAAAAATCTAGACGTTAGTGATGTTAAAGAAATTCAGAACTTCGATGTATCAATCTAAAAAGCAATGGGGCTTTCTCTTTTTAACACTATATATCGACGATAATTATCGATTATAAATTTATCTAATCCGATGATTACTAATTAACAAGTTCTTTAAACAGTTGACTTTGCTACGCATAATTTTATTGCACATTTTGATTTGTGGATACAGGATAGAAAGCACGCATTTTTTCAGGCCTGAAGTGAAACTTTTCGCCTAATCGGTTTTGTGTCTAATTTTATGTTTAATTTAACAAACATTTACGCCGGCCAGATAGAGACTTTGTTTTTTGCTGGCTCATCTAATAGTTTCAATTAGCAAATTTAATGAGTGCGGCTATGTTGAGCGTCAAGGACAAAGTTTTTAGCTCCACGTTTTATTTTTTTTGTGTCTAAGTCTAGGCGGGAATTTTTACATACATAAATATTGGTAAAAAGTTTGCTGAGTTTGTGGTTTTTAATGCGCTAAATTTTCCACAGTTTAACAAATAGTTGGGCTGTGGAGAACAATGGATAAAATTTAAAATTTCATAACATTGATGTACCTAAAGAAAATGACTCAATTACACAGCAAATAGAGTATCTCCAAGTTGGGCAGTCTTACGAGCTTAATCTCTGTGCGTACGCATGTATTGATTTGTGTGTGTGTGTGTGTGTGCGTTTGTGTTTGCCTATTACGTCTGATTGACGGACTGGGATTTGCTGAGTATTCGCCAGTCAACTTGCCTTAAAGCCAATTTTTCAAATTAAAATGTTGCCGCCAAGGGCTATGAATTGAACGTGTCCTTTTTACGTGCTCAATTTAAGGCGAACCCCTTTTTGCTCCTGCCACAGCCGCCAGTCGGTCTTTTGAAGCATTGCATCTTTTGTCGAACTGGCGAATGGAATATGTATATAAACTGTAGCCAGAAACTTGTCAAATTTCCGCCAACTTTCCGTTTTAGTTGATGTGGTGAACGTTAAAAAAAATTATAAAACTAATTTAGAGCAATGGCATTTTGTTGCCAACAGCAGCTTGCGAAGGGCAAACAAAACTTTTCAAAAATCCACGCAACAGCAATTTCCGGACAGGGTCTAATCCAAGGCTGCATCTGTATTTGTATCTGTAACAGCCTTTGCGTGGCATCTACCTAAAAGGTGGACAGCAGGTTTTTATGAAACGAGCTCGTAAAACGCATTTAATGTGTTTTTGATGACATGTCAAGGTGCTCAGTGCTAGTCCACACAGCCGACAACCACCATTAACTCCTCCAGAGCCCACATCCGAAATACGTAATACTAACGGCATGGGCGAACCGTGCTGCAAGTGATTTTGGTGTCCGGAACACAGCTGGACTCAAGATAGCTTCAAAGCAACAGCACCATCAAAATTCGAGCAGCGGCCAGTCATTTTTTACAGTTCAAAGTTGCGTTTTTTATACTCATTCTCAAAGTGAAAAGTGGTATATTCGGCTTGTCCTCAAAATTTTGACATGTACACAGAGAGAAAAAATCAAGTATTCCGTACTTGAAACGGCACATTTCAGACTTGATATCTCACTAAGATTGAAATTACTAAAGTCAAGCAGATC
>SCDY01000180.1:0-84448 GCA_004143825.1 Drosophila micromelanica
TCACTTTATATATATATATATATATATATATATATATATATAAAGTGAAAGCGCAAGCCACCAAAACAATGAAATTAAAATAAATTGCAATAAATATATATATATATATATATTTGGGTTTCATCTGTCTATATCTCTATATATCGTTATCTGTCTGTTACGTTTTGCACAACTTTTATATTATTATAAAATTGTCATATAAGAATAAAGAGCTAAGCTTACATAAAAGTCCGTATGTTTGTCTAATTTCCGAAGTTCTAAAATTATCTGGATGAAACTTGAACTTATAGGAACAATATATCATATAGTTTCCATAAAATATCATACAAATTTTTTTTGATTTTTCAAGATGTCCTAACTAAATTTACTGTTTCTGAAATATAGACAAAATAGTATTAATATCAGATTTCTGTATCATATCGCGCCTAAATGATAAACCATCGGTAAAACGTTAAACATTTGTGGAAAAGCTGCTTTAATTTTTATGATATATTAATAAAACCCTGCTTAAATAATTAATATGAATACAATCTTAACATCTATTATACAAGGAAACAATCTGTCGAAAACTTAGGTATAACAAGGAACTTTTTTTGATTTCCAAGATTTCGTAACCGAACTCTTAATTCACTCATTTTATAATCCAGGCATATAAACAAAACCTTAATAAATATATCCGATAATTTAGTTAATAACACACAGTATGTTTGGTGTGTATTGGGATATCCAATAGTTAAGGGTATTAAATGTTCGGCATGCCGAAAATAATTTAACTTTCGCGTTCAGTTAATATAATTTCCAGCTATGAAAGTTGAGCAAAACCGTATCAAAGTAACTAATTATAATTGGAGTAATTGTAATTGGAATAATATGCTTGTTTAATGAATTATGAATTATAATGTTAACTATTTTCAATCCACATGTTGCGCCTACTAACGATAATCAACAACAACAAATACATCAAACAATCAATCAATCAACCAATCAAGTCCTAACACACTACTCTTTGGTGCCGCTTATTTGGGTGAAGACGTTAACCAATATCGCGATGGCCGGCGCGGCAGCGGCCTGCATCAGCAGCTGCATCAGCAGACACAGCAGCAGCATCAGTCAGCGCTGTTGCATCAGACACAGATCTCACCGAATGGACGGTATGGGGCACGCCGTCCCACATGCAGCATGGCCGAGGTACTCAAACATTACTGTTAAATAATAGTTCCACCAGTTCAGGTTCAAGCCTAACTAGTTCACAGTTTGAATGCAATTGCTGAGCCTGAGCGCAGTTTGAGCACCATTGTGTCTTATTGTATGTTTTATGTTTAAGTAAAAATTTCTTTAAAAAAAAACAAAAACTTTAGATCCAAGTTGGCCCTGCGTTAAGCTTTATCTGATTTAGCTTTGAACAGATTGGGATCACGTATATATTTTTAGTTAATATTTGTCTTTCACACGACTCACAACGAATTCTTGTTTTATTTCTGAACAAAACACAAATTGTTTCGCTTTGTGTACTTTTACAATCCAAAACAAAGTCGAGAAAAAATATAAACTCGCATTTCGTCGGGTTTTTTTTTGTTTTGTGCCAAAGTTTACGTGCGGTTTTCAAATTGAAGCCATAATTAATTGGAAAGAGTGAAAAAGTGGCAAGAAAAATATGGATCCAAAACGTGGTAATGCGGCAGCTGCACGCCAAGGTGCGTCCAAGACGAGCGTCGCCGTAAGTTGAAACCGGAGTGAAGCAGCAACTGTGTGTGGTGTGTGTGTTGTTGTGTTTGTGTTGTGTGTAGTTTTGTTTTGATTTACAGTCACGTCAACGAGGCAATCCCAAATACGGCAGCCAGGTCAGCCTAACGCCCAGCCAGACCAAGCAGAATATGGAAAATGTAAGCTATATATATATATACATATATATAGGCCATAAATCTACTCCTCCGTTAGTCGCGCAAGAGTCCTTTGGATGCTTTGAGCCGCCTTAACCATCGCCAGGACCCATTTCAGCGCCGCTCGGGCCTGCAGGATGTCGATGATTCCTTTTTGGCCGCCAACGCATTTGCGCGTCCTTCGCGCTTCCGCCATTCGGGCCTCGATGGCAACGCGGCCGTGGCCGGCAATCAGCAGGCGGGTGCCGCCGTTGCGCCCATACGTGTCGCCTCCGGACAGGAGGCAACCCAGATGCAGATGCAGCAGCAGCAGCCACAGGCACAACAGCAACAGCAGCAGATGCCCCCACAGCAGGCAGGTCAGCTGCCGCAGCAGCCGCCGGTGGTAGCTAACATGGCAGCAGCGCAGACACCAATACAGCAGCAGTCGCAGCCGCCAGCACAACAGCAGCTGCAGCAGCAGCAGCAGCAACAGTTGGCACCAGCAACAGTTGCACCGCAATACGTGCAGCCGCCGGCTGCTGGACAGCCGTCGCGCCACGAGCCATATGCCACCGGACGTGCTCATGTGCAACAACAGCAACAACAGCAGCAGCAGCAGCAGCAGCAACATCAGCAACATCAGCAGCTACAGAGCGCCTATGAGCAGCAGAAAATGGCACAGCAGGATGCACAAGCGCAGGCCCAGTTGCAGCAACAGCAGCAACAGCAACAGCAGCGTTCGCCTGCGCAGATGTCGCCGCGCAAATACCAACAGCAGCAGCAGCAACAGCAACAGGACTACGTAAATAAGCCAAAAAATGTTGATGCCAGTTTCCACTTGCATCTAATGCCAACCTCAACCCGCAGCAGGCAGCTGGAGGTGTGCCGCCGGCAGCTGAAATGTGCACCACCTGCCCCAACTGCCAGACGACAATTTATTTGGTGCGAACACCCGAGCTGGGACACGGCGATGCTGGTCTGCCCATGTAGTGCCATATCCGTTCCAAATCCCAACCACAAATTCCAAAAATAACAAAAAATCAAGAAAAAGTGTAAACAAATATTTTTAACTTTGGCATGCGAAATTCAATGAGGAAATTGCAGTGTCTGTAAATGCGTGTGCGTGTGTTTGTGGCCATTACGCCCTAAACGGGGGGCGTAACCCACACGGTGTTAGGGTGGTGCTATGCTTGGTTATCTATTCAATATACAATATACATATAAATTTGCAGTATACCCAACATCTGCCAAACACAAAACAAACAAACAGTTGCAATAGCTAGCAAAACGAAATCAACAAAAAATATATAACTTACTAATACTTATATAATAAACAATTACAAAATTCTCGGTTCAACTTTTGTGAAAAAACTGCCCAAGTCGAACCAATAAGATTCTATGCTCGGATTCGAAATTACGTTGTAAATAAAAACATATTTTATTTTTCTGACCGTATTCGAAATAGTTTTATTTTTTAAAAAGAAACACGTTCGAGCCAACTAGTTCAAAACTAAATTTTATGCATATCTTAACAAAATTTAACAAACGTAATCGTGAATCTATATTACATAAAATAAAGTGGTGAAGTGAAATTGTAATATTTTAATCTGAAGGTAAAAGCCAAAGAAAATTATTAAGCAAAGATCTCAAATTTGTGCTTAAAGAAATTAAATTTTTTGCTAAAGATTTTACGCAACTTGGGTTTTATATAGTCATGCTAGTTTTAAAAACTAAACATCTTCAAATCTTAATTTAAATGTTTTGTAAACAAAACTAAGAACCTTAAATCAACAAATTATTTTTATATTCCAGAATGTATGTGCTAATAACTCGTGTGTGTCGTATCGTGTTTGTGATATGTTTCATCGTGTTCGTGTCGTGTTCGAAAAATTCGCCAAGCACCCATCTCTAGTCGCAACTTTCGCTGCGGGTTGGAATTTGTGCCACTCGCAGTGGGTCAACCCCTGTCAGGGGCCAAACCAACCCCGTTATTTGGGGGTTTCTTTGGCTGCGTGCCAAGAAACAGTTTTGAGGGCGATCCATGTGGGGGTTAAATAAAACTTCGCTTGACACTTGTGCCAGATTCGAGGCGTTAGCTGGGCAGGGATTTTCACTAGAACCACAGAAACAAAAAATGAGTTTGTTTCCTGTATTTAAATGTTTTTAGTTTACTTAAACGACATTTTGGCAATTAATAAAGCCAATTATTTGGTGCCTGCTGGGTTAAATACAATTTGTTTTGGGTTTCATTTTGTAAAGAATAATAGTTGCTCTTAAATTCTTTTATATTCTTGAATACCCCTTATCTATAATGTAGTTTATGTATATATATAACTATAATCTAGATATTTAAGAGGCTTGCCATATTAATTTTCTATAATATTTTTATTCCCATCTTTATCCAACCCCGCGTGCAGATAATTCATGCTGGTGGCAATACTGGCAATGGCGGCGGTGGACGCAGCGCAGAGTTTAACAGGTAATGGACATACCCTGTTTTCGCCCTCTTCTTACTAACATCTGTCGTAAACAGTTTTATGCCCTGAACCCATTGAAAATGAGTAAAAAGTGTATATTGGTTTTATGCAAATGTATGTAACAGGTGATCGGCATCATGATTTAGCCTTGTCCGTCTGTCTGTCTGTATGAACGCGTCGATTTCGGAGACTACAAAAGCTAGAAAAGATCTTGGACCATTTCAGTTTTTGTATTCCATACGCAAATAAAGTTTATCTCATAAGATCGATAAATCCTTCTGTTTTATTATTATAGATATTTATCAAAATCAAGATTTTAATTTCCAAAGCAAAACTTTGTCTAGCATTTCATTTTTTTTTTTAAATTTCATTTTTAAAATACCTGTTTCCTTTTTCGCTTATAATTATTAATAACTTTATTTAATTTTATCCACTTTAATACCCTTTAGGTGCCGCGTGTTTGTGTGTATGTGTTAAGTCCTGGGTTCAGGGTATTTCATAGTCGGGCAGTTTCGACTAGAGCAATATCACTTGTTTTCATTTGGTTTATCGTTTTCATTTTGGTTTCATTTCTTTTTTGTTGTCTTTCAGAATTAAATAATCACGGCTGCAATACATTGAAAACAGCAAAGAAAAACAAACAAAATATCAACTAAACAATTGTACAAAGCTTTGTTTTTTTTTTAATATAGAATATTATTTATAATTTTGCATAATCATAGTTAATGTTAAAGCGAATTTACTTAATGTACAAGGCAAGAAGAGAGGAGGCTGCCCTCGCCGCACACCACCCACTGAACCATCACTAAGAATTTCACCTACACACACACCGACACACACACTCGCACACTCACGGCACGGATCACGATCGATCGAAACCGTTACACACAAAATACCTGATAATTGTGATTACATTTTTGTATAACGTTTTTATTTAACACAACATTGCATTACTTTTTGGCCTAATTTATTTTCATTTGTCGTGCAATAAAATCAACAATAAGAAAGTAAATTAATGTTGTTCGTTGTGTATTTTGCGTAGTATGTTATTTAACAGCCTCTGTTAACTTTTTCAACAGCGGCAGCGACTTAGGTGACATTACCGCACAATTGCAGCAAATGCAGGCTACTGAACGATATGATTTAGAGCACGAACCGGAGCACGAACCAGAGCCAGAGCCAGAACCGGAACCCGAGCAGGTGGTCGCTTCACCATCGCCGCCTCCCAAACGTTACACACCAACGCCACCGGCTGTGCGTTCGCCAGAGGTGGTGGAGAGCATTATCGGTGAGAATCGCAAGCCGCCGGCTTTTCATCTGAGCAAGCAGCACACCGGCATGAAGAATCGCTCATCTGGCGTGGGCATGGCCGTTATGCCCAGCGACAAGATGGAGTTCAATCAGAATGAACGCGAGGACTTTGGTGTGGTGAAAATCAACCGTCCGCTGGGCCACGAGATCACCTCGCCCGGCCATGACCACACAGATGCCATGTCCACTGTGTCGTCGACGAATGGCCTGACCGATCAGGGCTACAACGACCTAAAATTCTACCACAATAAATTGTGGTAAATTCATAAAATGTAGCCGAAATTTTAGCGATATTTGCTAACGCGTGTTTACGATTTTTGTACGTGTCAGAAGAAATATATAAGAAATATGCATAACAAATAATAAGCAAATTAGTATTTAAGATATACTTATTAACAAACCATAGAGACAGACACAACGGTTCCTGTTTGCTTTAGTTCACTTTTGTTGTACGCTTCGTATTGTTTTTGTTGTTACTTAGTTCATTCGTTACACCCACGCACTTAACAGCGCAGTTAAACATTAGTCGGTAACAGCAACATTAACAGTCTGTAGTTCAATTTAGTTAACAGCAGTCAAGCAATATGCAGTTTTATAAATAATCCCGGTAATCTCCAATTGTGCGTATCTTCCATTGCAGCAAACGCGATTACTACGAGCAAATCTATAGCGAATATATGCTATAAGTGGCCCAAACATTTAACATATTCTAATATCTATTGTACTCTGTAATAACTAATTAAGCATTGCAACCATAGTCAAATACAAAATAAAGAAAACTTTCAATTCTATTTATATGCCAAGCACAAGCCGCTTGAGCTTTTCCATTTAATCTGTAATACAAATATGTACGTTACACACACACTCACACACATACAGAAATGAGATGGAAATCATTCTACAGGCGACTCGCCCAGCTGAGGTGCTGTAAATTATAAAGTAGAGCTATCGTTGGTTATGCAGCTTATCTAATGGGAGGCTAGTGGGGAGCAGCGACGTTGTATCTCCGTCTTTGCCTTACATATAGATGAAGTTAAACCTGAAAGTTTACAAAATTAGTTAAGGATTTTAATAATTAAACTTATTGATCCTCACCTGCACAACGCTTGCGGCAGCGATGATATAATGGGTCCATAGCCTTGCGAATTATCGTACAGCTCGAAAAGTGGCGCCGCAACAAGCTTATAATTTTTGGGCACAGCAAAAAGTGCTAGATTACAGAAAACGATAGAGACAGAATTTATGTATGTAGCAGAGAGCATTATATATAAGAAGGGGAAATCACATAATTATTGCAATAACTAAATAATTACAATCGGTTATACAAAACAATTTACATAAGAAAGATTCGCTGCCGTAATTACGTAGGATATATATATATGTATATAAGTTTGTTTTATCTTGTTTTTTTTTTTTTTTTTGTTTTACATTCACAGTTTGTTGATACTTCGTTAAACTATATAACTAGGTTTCGTTTCATGATGCGCAAAATGATCAATTTAGATAGACTTTCAATATAATCTCTTGGATTTTGCGCATCAAACAAAGTCTACTAATTGTGATATGAACAATAATTTTTGTTAACCATTAAGAGCAACATTCATTATACATGGTACGTGTGAGCGCGAGTGTTGCACAAATGGATGATGTCTAGGGAACTACTAAACACAGCGTTATAATTGTTGTTACATAAAGGAGTGCTTAAATTATTTAAGGATCGACTGACTGCCTGAATATTCCAGTTGCATTTGCCATGCACGCAAATCAGCACAACACGCGAGATTTGTGCGCATTCACAGACGACAACCAGCAACTTTTACAATGCACTTCACAAATTATTTAACTGCCTGCCCGGTTAATAAAGGCTGAATATATATCAAAAACAACAAAAAAATAAGTAGAGTATTGTGTGTAGGATTTGCGCTCTCGGGTTCACAGAAATGTCGACATATTTACAAAATTAATACAACAACAAGAACAATCAAAGAATTTCGATTCGGATTTGCGCAAAACAAAATATGCCAACAACTCTGAGAGCAACAAAATACAATTTGAAGTAAATTTTTTTTGTACAAAAAAGTTTGAACTAGAATCGACGAACTAAGTAAGGTAAAATGTATGCGCCTCGGGGCCATTATGCGATCTGTCTGATTCTTTTCATTTCTGTTTGTTCAGTTTTCACTCTTGAGAGTAGAGCGTTGAGGAAGAGCTCTATGCTTGGGTTGGGCAGATGCCAGATGCGTGAGATTACACAACACAACACGGCGCTATTGGAACAGCTCAGGGTACATCGTAACTGGCGTTCCTGTCCGTATCTAAACAGCATTGAAAAGATATGACATGAGGTTTGTTAGCGTATCGGTTTGGCAATTACTTAACAAGGTTATATGTGTATAAAAGTTGATTTTTAAATGTACTTTTTTTTATGGTATTCATTTTTTTTCTTTTGGCCATCACCAATACCTACGCTTTGGATAACACTGCTCACTAGCGCATTGGATATTTACCCTTTTCATGTAATTGCACCAGAAAGAGACGTTTATGCTCCTTTGGTTTGGTTATGTGTGGTGGAATGTATGGGTATTGTGGTGGCTCGAAATTTGGGCGCCACCAATTGCCAATGGTGTCCTCAACAATCCAATCCTGTTTAACGCCATCCTGACGGCCCAGCGTCTGTAACGCAACACACATTAAGAACTTTAATTTTGTTAAGAGTTTCATGACTCACCTCGGAGAGCAAACGTTTGAGACCTTCTACTTCATCTTCGCCTGCATTCAGCTCACCACCCGGCAGCTTGAAGAACGTGGTGCCCAACTGTAGCAGCAGCACATGGGGCAGTCCGTGTTCATGCACTAACAGTACACCCTCAACGGATCGACGCATGCCGATGCGATCGAACTCTTCGCGCATACGCTGGAAACGTGACGGCACCGATGGATCCTTCTCAAAGAGCGGCTCTTTGGTGCCGAATGTGTAGTTGGTGAGTGGGTAGCTGGTGGGGGTGGGAATGTATACAATGTATTCAAATGCCCTGTAAACAGCACACAATACTCTACTCACAGATTTATTGTGCGGTTTATGGTCAATGCTTGATTGGGCGCGTATTTTTGCGTGCCATTGTTGCTGATGCTGGCATCGGCCTGGCCTTGGCTGCCGCGCCGCGGCCAACCGGAGCCCGATTTGTTTGAGACTTGTGAGGACGCCATCTTGTTATACACACAACGCCGCAATGGCAGTGAAAAAATCGACAATTTCGGCGCCTAATTCCAATATGGATATACTTTATTAGATTTTAGCACTCGCGCGCTTATTATTGTTTGTTCAATCAGTTTGGCTTTCAATCAATTACGGTATTCGTTTCTTATTTCTTAATTCCGCGTATCGGTTGCAAAAAAAATTCACGCCGGCGGAGAATGCAGAATACGAGCAGCACATGTACACATTGTAATGTTGGCCGGCTGTGTGTACACACTGGCTGACAGCCAATGGTCGATTTTGTTTTTTGCCATATGGCAACACCGAACGAACACAGATCTGTGGCTGCCTGGTCACACTAAACACACTTACATTAGTTTTTTGTTTATGTTGGGAAGTCGTCGGAAAATTCGGCTGTTTTCTGTGTGTGCCGCAATGAAAAGCTGCTAAAAAGCTAAATATAAAAATCAGCGCAGCGCGCGGCCCTCTGTCGGTGCATTGTTTTGTAAGTGCAGTCAGTAGGCAGCAGCAGCAGCAGCAGCAGTCGTTGAGGAAAAATTATGTGAAGCAGAAACGCAGTTTTTTTTTGTTTGTGTATGTGGATGTGTACATTGTGTTTTTGTATGTGTATTGTGCAATTGAAACTGGAAAACCATTATTATTAATGAAAACGCGTGAAATGTGTAAGTGCAACATTGTTGAATGCAACAGCAAACACTTGCGTTTGCTTTGAACTTCTTTTCATGTTCATGTTTTCTTTTCTTTCTACGTTGCCCCCCACTCTATCCGCAGACAACGACGACAGCGACCAGCTCCTCCCACTTGTACGTGTGCTTGTGCGGGGTGCGCACTGAAGGGTGTTTGCATGTGTTTGTGTGTGTCAGTGCGTGCACGATAAGACTTGTATTTGAGGACAATATATGCGTGTGTGTGTGTATAAATGTCAAAGCAGGCGACAAATAATATGCACACATAATTAAAACGGCAAAAGGTCAAAAGTTAAGCTGACAAACAGGACCTAGACAGACGGCAGAGAGCCACAAAAATCAAGCGAAAGTCGGCAACAAAGAGAAGAGCACGAGAATTCTCAGAGAAGCGGGTGAAAAAGTTAACGAACAGAAGCAGCAGCCGCAGAGAAGGAGGAGGAGGGCGAAACAAAAGACTGCCAAAAGCTAACAAACAGCTAAAAACAACAAAAGCACCAATAACAAAAACAAAAATGTCGGCAGCGGAGCTTGAAGCTGAAAGTTCCGCACAGGAGCAACAACCGCAACAACAACAACAACAACACACAAGCAACAGCAACAACAGCACTGCCAATGATGCTGAAGCGAATCCGTATGGCGTGGACCTAGACGAAACCAATGAGACTATGCCATCAAGCAACAACTACAGCATTAACATGGATCAACAAATGCAGCAACATCAACAGCAACAACAACAACAACAGCAGCAGGAGCAGCTGGAGCAACAGGGCGAATTGGGTCTCGGTCTGACACTGATGCAATCATCGCCGCCACCACACAGCTATCGGCATTCGCGGGCCTATCGCCACTTTAAGAATCCGCCGCAGCCGCATATGTGCATACGCACCACCACCACGGAGACCGGCGAGGAGCTTTTCATCAATGTGTTGAGCTGGACGCGTATTGTTATACCACAGGAGCCCAGTGATCCCATACCATTGTATGGAGGCATGCGCGTAAGTAAAGTCCTAAAACCCGGCTTAACCCATTTAAATGGGCTTTTGCTTGTTTCACTTGCGACAGGTGCCGCCTGGCAGTCCGCGCAGTCCACCCATTGTGTTTGCCGTTATGGCCAATCCTGAGGTGCTCAAGGACTCTGGACGCCACAGCAAGGATCCAGAGGAACGGCGCGCCATGGTGGAGCTGATGTGCGACTTTGTGGAGGCTATGAATCCTGGCGTGAAACTAGTCAGGTGCGTATGAAACTCCACCTAAACTGCAGGCAGCCAGAAAATAACTGTGTTTTGTTACAGAAACGCCGTCATACTCAAGGATCGTGACATTTCGGGCGAGCTGAAGGACGTCTGGAATGCCGTGCAGGCGCAGCGGGATCGTGAGCGCGAGGAGCAAATGCTGCAGCAGCGCCAACAGCAACATTATCAAAATATCACCACACAACAAATGTTTCCCAAATCGCCGGATGCGGCGCGGGCCGGCAGCTCAGCCCAGGCGAACACAGCGGAGATCGGTTTGCCGCCGGCGTACAATGCCGATCTAATGTCAACGGAACATGGCAATGGCATAACACTGGCCGTCTTTGCTCAGCAGCTGGACAACAAGGTGGCCAGCGAGCAGCAGCTGGAGGAGCAGCAGCCGGATCAACAAGAGTCAGCGCCTGGCGATGCTTGTGCCGATCAAACGGATGCAGGTGGCACCATCAATGGCAACACCGGCTCACCGTCATCGCCTGCCAAGGAGCATTCGTCGACGCCAGAGCAAAACACAACACAAGAGCCAGAGGGCAAATCGGTGGCTTCCACAGGTGGCAGTGTCAACAGTGCGGCCTCAAATACGACAACAGCGTTGACGCCAGTTGCTGCTGCTGCTGTGGCTGTTGCTCAGCCCGGAGCCACGCCTCCGGCAGCTGCAGCAACCCCCACGCCAGCTGCTGCGCCGGCCAAAAAGGAGAAGCTCGGCGGCTTTCTGCCCAACGGTTGTATTTTCCCGCGTTTCAAGAACAACAAGCACAAGGACAAGGACAGCAATCACAAGGAGAGCAAAAGCAAAGAGAAGACGCTGCTCAATGCGCTGAAGAAGAGCAAGGAGAAGAAGGTGGCGCCCAGCGAACAAACGCCCAGTGACAAAACGGCGATAAGCAGCTCTGATAACGGCACCAGCCAGTACGAGAAGAACTGCATCAACAATCTGGAGTGCGAGGTGCAAAAGCTCGACTTGAACAGCAGCAACAACGACAACAACATGTTTATCAAGCTGAAAGTAGCGCCCAGTGCAACATCAGCTGCGGCCGCGGCGGCCAAGTAGTTCAGTATCAAATGATAGCAATGATAACGGCGGCTCTGGTAAGTAAGGCGAAGAGTGACGAGTAACGAGTAACGAGTAGCGCGTAGCGAGAGCAAAAAGGTAACGAGTAACGAGCGTTAAAAATGTAACGAATAGAGAGAAAAACTACCCAAACTAGCACTTCACTAGCACCTAAGCGTATATAGAGTCGTGGACGTTTAGCATATACAGGATTTACATATATATATGTATACATATATATACCAAATACGTTTATATATATACAAGTTCATATGTATACAATATACACAGTTTGTATCAGTCAATTTTTGAAAGCAAATCGACAGACTCTCAAAGCGAATATCTTGAAAAAAAAAACGTTGTGCCATGCTCCATTCATACTTACAAACATACATATATAAATACGAGTATATATATACATATATATATATATATCGTGGCGTCAATAGTTTCTCCAGAATTCTTCCCCGGCATACGTGAAAAATGAAGTATTTATATAGTTCAATATTTGTATGTTTCGCATACAGTTTGCCTTATATACAAAACCAAATGAGAGAGAGACAAATGGAAACAAAATTAAGAAGAAAATCAAGTAGACGATGAAAAATGAAAAAAAACAACATAAGCAAAAAGTAAATCTTAAATTAGGTCATCCAACAATGGCAATCGTAACAAGGAAACTCATGCGCCAAATTATGATCAGCATTAATCAGAATACATAGAACTCTGCACTGGAAACTGCACTCTCACTCATCATCTATATACTACTAAGACTAGATCTACATACACTTCACTTAGTCAGCAATACACATACATACATACAATACGTACGTAAAAAAAAAACTTCCCTCATCGCCGAAGAAAAGTATTACGAATTTTTCCTGTACCAGGCTCAAAATGATCTCCACGTTTTTGAAGTTGAATTGACTCGACTGGACAACAGACAGGCTCTATAAAGTACCTTTTGTACCTTGGTATAACTATACTAATTGGTATATCTCTGAGACGCTATATTTTCATTTTATATTTTTCTATGCTTTTTAACAATTTCTAGTTTTATTTGAATTTTTGTTGCAAGTTTGTTTTGCCTTTAAATCTTAAAAGTTCCATAACAATTACCATACAAATTACTTTGGTAATTAAAGAACAGTTCCAAATTACTTGAGTAATTCAATTATAATGACCTGAACCGTACTTAGCATCATTATATATATATTATATGATAAAGAGATATGTTTCTTTCTGTTATCGTATTGTTTATTTAATGTGTTTTCTTTTATTCATATGTCCCGAGCGAAATGTCAACTTCAAAACAACAACCATTTACGAATATATACCATAAATTAGAATTGAAAAAAAAAAAACAACATTCAGACAACATATAGAACTTACATGATATGAAACTGCAACAAGTGCAAAACTCAATATTGGACTGAACAAAGCTGCCATATATAGATAACATACATGATATACATATGTGTGCATTTATGATGTTTGCTTTTCATTTAAACGAAATTCAATTGTGATTCATTTGAAAATCTAATTTTTGTTTTTAACATCGAAAACTATTTTCAAAAACATTTTTAATACACAACATGTATACTGAACAAAATCTAATTTGTTTGTGTAATAAACAACTTTGGCATGCCGAAGATTAAATACCCTTGCATAACTTGCCATAAATAGAAAGCAATGTTTTTACAAAATATTTTAAATATTTATATATTTCCTGACTTATAAACTGCCTACACATATAGTGAGTACAAACAGTATCCTTACCTTTCCAATATATTATTTTTTTAAATATCTGAGCTTCCTGCAAGGGTATTTGCATGGTTTTGATATTTTAGGTGGCGCCCAAAAGCATGCAACAAAAAATTTACACAAAACTCAGTTAAAGAACAAATGTGTTTCCTTAAAACGCCCCTCGCCGCCCTCTAGTGCCATAGAAAAAGAATGGCATTGCAAACGAGAGAAAGATGAAAAACAAAAGCTAAAGATATATATCTAAAATCAAAAGTAAATTTTATTTAAATCATATGAAATTTAATTACGATTATGTTCAAATGTGAGTTGAAATTAAATTAATACACACCTAAATCATTAATGAATAAGTTAATTATTTAATTAACATAAATGTTAGTTTTAACTGGTTGTAAATGCGTAAAAAATGCTCGTGTTAATAAGTATAAAAAAGGTGCACGACAACAACAACAAAAGCAAAAAAAGAAAAAAAAAATTAAGAACAATAAAAAAAAACAAAAATTCCCATCACATTATAATTAAAAATTAAAAAAAACTTAATTTAAGTTCAAGTCTTGCAACTGAAGAGCAAAGCGAAAGCAATAATTTTACTTGAAAAGCAGCTAAAAAAAAGAATTAAATTAAAATATGAAAAAACTGCGTTAAAATGTAAATGTAAAGCAAAAGAAAAAACGCAAAACATACAAGAGTAACAACAACAACTAAAGTGTTAAGATTAACAACATATAAAATTATACACGTGGGTGGGATTTAAAAACAACAACAACAACAAAAACCAAACCACATTTTATATATATATGTAACAATAAAAAGATCGTATTTGAGAAATGTAAGAGTTGCTTGTTTTGTTTTTTATTTCATATCATCCAATAAATATTTAGATTTACGCTATTTTCTATGTACGTAGACTATGTTCGATTGCGTCAAGGACTCTATTCGTCCTTGTTGTTGACGGCACGCAGGCGTTCCAGCTCCTCGCGCTCCGCCTTGTTGCGCAGCAGCGGCACATTGTAGTCGAAGGCATAGAAGAAGCCCTTTGGCTCGCCGGTCTCTTCAGGTCCGGGCACATATGGCTTCTCCTCGTGGACGTACTCCCTGGTCTCGGCCTCGCTGGGCTGGTAGGCGCCCTCCTGCTGGTACTCCGGTGCATAGGGATCGGGATTGTGGCCAGCGGCGGCAGCGAGTTCGCCCCACAGCTTGAAGTGCTCCTCCTCGGCCTTCAGCACGGCGGGCGTCTTGGTGGCCGGCAGTTTCAGATGGGCGGGACGATTGTCCTCCACATGGAAACCGCTGCGGTCCGCATAATAGTTGGCAATGAAATCGCGTCCATGTGGCTGCACATACTTGTAGGAGCCGGTGACGGTGCCAGCCTCATCGCGTTTCTCGTTCTTGCCCTGATTCCAGTCCTTGTAGCCGTACACGTACTGACCCAGACCATCCTGACCGTGGTACTGATGCGCATCGTAGTGCTCCTCCACATACTCCTCGGGATGTTCGATCACACGGCCCATGTACACAAATTCGCCCTTCTCATTGCGCGCCTCGGGCAGCGGATTCTCGCCAGTCTTGGGCGCATACTCGATCTCATTGACGCCACGCAGCTGGGCGCTGTTCAAATACTGTTGCGCCTCCTCCGGCGTAATGTTGATCTTAAATATGTTCTCGGCGCTGGCGCAGCTGACCTGTAGATATAAGAAAAACAACACAAAAGGTGCGTGGGTTAAATTTTTGGACTTTAAATTGTGCCACGCTTCACAGCTCTTGATGAACGCTAATCTTGACAATCAAGATGATGATCATAGAGTGAGAGATGATGTCATTTGGGCGACTTCCGCAAAACATGTAACAAATTTGCAAATGCATAAGCTATATATATACATATATACTTTGCATAGCAAATATTTACACTGACCCGTCACATTTGACATTTTTACAACCCGGATTTCTAATTGTATAGATCAATAGATTGTCTTATCGTTATCCAAGTTGTCATAAATTGTACCCAATTCATATGCAAAAAAGTTTATGCACAAAAACACAATTTTTTGTATAATTTTTTTGGCTACTAACCAGCAAAAATGCGGCTAAAATGAAACACTTCATTTTGTTTTAAAAAAACTTGATTATCACTCGTATACAGGTATTTAGTATATAGTTATATTGTAGTATGAACACTGTTCTGATGCTGCTGCTGCTGTTGTCGATCTACTAATAACTAAATAAACTTAAGGCAATGCTTTTATACTAACTCTGCTTCGCATTTTGTTTTCTGATTTCGAGTGTATTTTTTTTGCATAAAATTAGCAGCTGAGCGTTGAATGAAGATGTGCTTTGCTGCTGTCCGGTTTCTTACTCAGCAGCAGCAGCAACAATAGGAACAACATCAACAACAACAACAGCAACAACAAATTTAAAGTTCATGATGAACGTCGCTCAAATCTCACATTTCTCACGCGCAGAAGATGCTCGCATCATTAATTGTATGAACACTCCAATGCTCAATTAGTTATTAAATAATATTTATTTTACCTTTTCTGTTATTATGTTATTGGTTTTTGTTGCTATTTGAATTTTATAGAATATTTTTACAGGCACCCTCAGTTTAAGTGGCATTTTGGGTGAGCTTCTCGCCTGTCAGTTATATCATAGATCTTTCTAATACCCTGTAAAAACAGTTACTCAAGGTAGCAAGTGCTGCTGTTGATTCAAGTGTTCCTAGTCTTCTCTTTTGTAAATAAAAATGATTCACATAATATTTTAGAGAACGTTCGAGAACAAAATGTTTTTTAAATTTAAATTTATATATTATTATACCGGTAATATTAGTAAGGATGTGTCTGGTAGAGTATGTTTTTTTAGAATTTAAATTTAAAATTAATTATTATATTTAAATTTTTTTATTTTTAACCATATTTAGTTATGTGTGTTTTCTTTAAAATGCGAATCTTATAGATTTGTCTGCCCAATACCAATTCTCAAATTCATAGTTTATATATTAAATGTAGGCCTTAATCTGATTCAGTTGACAACAAGAAACTCAACCGGTTTAGTTATTTTTAAAAATATGAAATATTTCTATTTGGCGTATGATACGATTTTGATCACTATTTAATGGAAATTGGGTAGCACGTGGTCGTGCATTTAAGAACATTTTGTTGTTTGTTGCCAATGGGCAATGATTTATTTTTCATTAAACACATTTTGAGCACTTCCATCAATTTTTTACTTCTAATTAATGCAAAATGTACAGCTTTTTAGCTTTGGATTTGGGTTCGGGTTTCCTGTAGAGAAGCCGCTCGGCGGAAGTTTTACTGTTTAGACATGCGGCAGGCACTTGATGTCGAATATATAATATGCATAATTAGATGGTATTGCTGGGTAATCGTATCTCGATGTGCGCTATCAAATGTCAGTTCAAGTGGGCACTTTAATCTTTCAGAATTACTTGGGTGTAATTCCGCAAGTTCGTTGCCTAAGTTATTTGTACCACATTATAAATTACATTTATTTGAATTTTTTTCTTTAAATTTTTTTTTTGGGATTTGTAGATCGTGAAAGGGCTTAGCATTTGAGTGTCCAGTTAACTGCGCAGTTTCTCAATTACATCGATGATATTGCTATTTAAATAATAGCTAAGCTGCACGCTTTGAAAATTGTTACAGGTACTTGAAGTTGACCGTTAAAACAAATTTGTATTGCCACATCATCAAAAATGCCAGGCGCAGCTAATTCTAAACAAATACTAGAAATTTTTCTATGCACCATTAATAATATTAAATTCGTATTTTTAGCTTTTTATCTTGTTTTTATCACAATTTGACAGACGTCATTTGGCGTCTTTTTGGCTTTTCAGTTCCGTTTGCTGAATTTCATTAGTTAAACAAAAGAATGGCTAAAAAGAGGTTCTAAATATTTTGTGATTCACCAACAGGTTCATAGACTTATTATTTTTGATTGGCAACAACATAACTAGAAGGGCTGAACTTTATTTATGTTATTTAGTTGTTTTAGATTTATTAAAATACTTTTGCTTTTAGCAATTTCTGGAATTTACTTTAATTAATCGAAATAATGCGCATAAACAAAATTTAGTTTTTGAGTCGCATTTTTATGCCGAAATTCATTGAATCATTTCTTATATATTTCTTATTGAAGATTCTGTAAGCGATGATGCAAAAATCTAAATAAAAACGCAGACCTAATTTTTCACAGCCGGTTTTTGCTTGATATTTGATATTTAAATACATATTTTTATTATAATAATGCCGTTTTATTGAATATACTTTATGATAAATTATGAACTGCGTTTACTGGTAAATATTTAGAACTAAACTTTCACTGTCTACAAGTGTAGTACAATATTACGTATACGCAAATGACAATTGACGTATTTGTACTTCGATTGTATCGGCCAAAATGTATAACACAATTTTTAACAAACAACTCGGGACTTCAATGCAAATAACTAACTCAAACAGCGGGCAAATTTCCAAGCGAGCACCGAGAGCTGGGCGAGCACAAAGAGCCAACGCGGCTAAAATGTTGGCCAGGTGCCCGACTCTGCAAACAAACTCACACACACACACACAGTTGGCTCCAAAGCAAACAGCACTCAATTACACACAGGGCTAAAAAAAGGTAAAAAACAGAAATAAACAAACGCAGCAGTTGACTTAAAGTGCGAGAGACAATGCGAGGCCAAAACCAGTGCAATACCAAGCGACTGCCAGGCCGGAGCTGCCAGTCGCCCAGTTTTCAAAGAAACAGAAAAAAATAACAAAAAGAAGAAGCAGAATTCACTTAAAGATGCAGTTGATGCTGCTTCTCCCGTTGTTGTTGCCGCTGTTGCCTTCGCCGGTCGCTGTTTTACCCCTTAATGTACCAGAAATTGGCTATCTGGAGCTGAAGCCAAATGGCACATTGATCTTGCAACATGCCCCAAATCAGAGTGGCAGCAATCTGCAGAATTTGCTGCTGTTGCGTAGCGTGTTGCAGGCATTGAAACTGCAGCCAGGCGCCGAGCAGACCCGCCTGAACATCAAGATCTATGGCGATGGTGTGGAGCACAAGTTTCCGCCCGTGCTGGAGAATATCATCCAACGGATACAAACGTTTTTCTCCATCTATCGGTATACGGACACCAGCCGACCCGTACGCAAAGATGAGCTAACCACAGAGGCGCCAACGATTTTTGTGACCACACCGCGAGCCAAAAAACCGATCGCAACTCAAACTCAAACTGTGGAGCAGGGAACTACCTGGATAACAGTGGACGAGGATGAGTGACTGATATATTAGTTTTTTTTTAAATATCATATCAATATTTAGATTTATATCTGTATTTATTTACCATAAAATAAATGACACGCTCTACGGCCATTGTAACTGTAACGTGCGAGGCGCCCACCCAATTTTGGCCCACACTTATGGCCGGGCACGTCTTCACGGCTATTTAGTATGCATCCATCGTTTGTTGTGCGCGATTTATGTTTCAACTTTAGGGTAATATTTGCAATATTTTTATGCTGCCCGGTGGAGTATTGGGGGAATTGCATAATTGTAATTGGTACACACACATATATATATATATACGATGTATATATTTATTTGAGGTCAACCTGATTAACACATTGTTGTGCAGCAACGAGTTTTGCATTTAACAAATTCTGGAATTTTTTACACACAAGTTAAACAATGTACGCAATCAATACTTTATTTGGGCTGTTCATTAAATTTGAAAATTTTTTTTTGATCGTTTTGAACAATAACCCCAAATTGTGGCTTAAGGATATATCAATTTTTTTTCGATTCTCAAAGAAAATATTCACACTAAATATAGAAACTTATTTTACAAATACCTTTTTCTTTTACTTTGCACTTATACCCATTTCACATTTTTCTTCAGCTCTTCAAGTGCACATGCAAGTTCGTTGCCTAAGTCTTTTGTTTTTTTTTAATACCCCTTTTTGCAATAAAACTCCAAATTCTGCCATTTTTTTTTTACATTTTACATTCACTTTTTTATTGTTCTGTTTTACTTTTTCAATTGTTATGGTTATGAATATAATGAATGATGATGATGAAAATGAACGTGTGCTCGATGATGTTTGCTATGAATGAAGATGTAGATGTTTTGTTTTGTTTTGCGTTTGCTTTTATTTTCATATATATTTATTTCATTTGTGTTTTATTTTTTTTTTGTATTTTTTTTTTGTGTATTATTTTCTTGTCGCCTTTTATGCTGTCGTTAATTAATGTCGGAAACTGGAAAATGCACGCTCTGTGTCTCTGTGACGTTGTTAGTAGCTAAATGGATTTACCCACGGCCTGGCCAGAGCCAAGGCACGGAACAGATCAAGTTGTAGAGTACCAAAGTTCCCCATAGAATATGCATGTGTGTGTGTGTGTGAGTGTGTGATTTCTGGATGTCATGTGGTGTGCGTGTGTGTGTTCCTGTGTGTGTGTGTGGTTATTTAAGCTTCTGGCGCCAGCTCAATGGCGGGTTGAGCCTCAACCTCAGTCTGTGCCTGCGGCTGCGGCTGCGGCTGCGCCTGTGGCTCCAAAATGGCAGCGGCAATGGGAATGGGTGCGGCCTTCAGCAGCGGCTCTTCTTCTTTCTGCAGTTTAACTAATCCGAGAAGAGGATAACAGTAAACAAGGAAATTTGCTTGAGATCGGTTGGGCTACTTACTCTCCGGCTGGATGGTCTCCTTGATGAGCTCCTTGATGGGCTCCTTGATGGCCTCCTTGAGGGGCTCGAGGCTGCTGGCCAACTGAATGGGCTCCTGGATGGGCTCGTTGCTCGCTTCCTTCCTGGCCTCGGGGGTGGGCTCCTGACTGACTTCCTTTCGGGCCTCCTGGCTGGCTTCCTTTTTGGTCTCTGGGATGGCTTCCTTTTTGGCCTCCTGGATGGCTTCATTTTTGGCCTCCTGGATGGCTTCCTGGATGGCTTCCTTGCGGGCCTCCTGAATGGCTTCCTTGGCTGCCTCCTTGGTGGCTTCCTGGATGGCCTCCTTTCTGGTCTCCTGAATGGCCTCCTTGATGGCCTCCTTCAGCGTCTCCTTGGCAATTTCGGCAATCGGCTGTTCCGGCTTGATGGCATTGCTCTCCTCCAGCTGGCGTCCAGCAAACTCGGCCTTCAGTTCACCGGCCTCAACGGCTGCCGGAATGATGGTCTGTGCCAGCTGCTCCAACGGCTGCTCCGACGGCTGCTCCGGCAGCTTCTGCTCCTTCAGCAGTGGCTGCGCCACTGGCAGCTCGGGCGCCGCCTTCTCCTCCGTTGCCTGTTGCTGGGCTGGAATGGGTGCGTCCTCGGTTTGAATGCTGCGTGCGCGTATCGCCGAAATGGGCCACGAGTAGACGGGGGCATGCACCACATCGACCACGGGCGTATGATACACCTGGGGCAGGCTGTAGAAGTGACGCGCCTCGGTGGCGGCCAGCAGGGGTTGTGTGTTGGCCGGCGTCTCAATCAGTTCGATCTTTTCGGTCTTCAGCTTCAACTGCTCTTCGTTCTTGTTGCTGCCATCGGGGGAGGGGAAGAAGCCGGGGAAGAAGCCAGAACTGGCCGAGGCAGCGGCCGCGGCGGCCTCACCAAACTGTCCGGTGGCCGTCTCGACATTCTGTTGGACCTGCTGCTGCACCTGGTTGATGAACTGGGGGAAACCCTCGGCCTGCTTGCCCTCCTGTGCAGGATAACGGCTGCTGCCGGCACGGCCAGTGGACGCGGCCTCGCCCACAGTGGACACCACCGAGGCAGCGGCGCCGGCGGGCACATACACCAGGGTCTCCTCATGATGCGGCCCAGAGACGCGCGCCAGCGGCGACAGGCCATGGACATAGCGCAGCGTCGGCTCCAGGCGCACCTGTGCCTGCGGCGTCACGATGACAATGTGCTGGGCAGGCTCCACCACGGGCTGCAGCGGCTTCGCCTGGCTGCCCACTGCCAGCAGGCAGAACAGCGCAAAGATGAACATTATGCTAGAGAGGGGGGTGGGTAAGTAGGTGGAAAGGGGGGAGAGAAAGAAGCAAAATGTTTTAAGCTGACTTGTCTATGCTCCTGCTCCAAACTGGTATGTCCGGTGCTGGCCAAAGCTATTTATAGTTGGCCAACCAAAGTCCGTTCTAAATTTAACATTATAATTGCGTGTGCGTGTATGTGTGTGTGTGTGTGTGTGGCACAGGATGCGAACTATTAACCGGTTTTTGCAGTTTGATTGGCTCTTGGAAAAACCTCTGAAGCAGCCACTTCTGGTGTACATATAAAGTACCGACTGCAATTGCCAGGCCAAGTTCTTGGCCAAGCTCTTTTGATTGCCATTTGGTGTGTGTGTGCGCGAGGCTAATAACTGGTTTTCTGATCATATCCGAGGGCATCCAATTTCCCCCCACTTCTAGTCTTATTGCCTGCCTAGCCTTGCATTAAATGCTGGAATGCTTTGGGCGTGTTTCTTTCTGGTAACTATTTTCTTCGCTGGCCGTGGTTAAAAATCATGGCGTGATTGCGAAAAGAAAAAACGAAAGATATTAAAACTATTAATTGTACTAAAAAAAACTACTTTGCTGATTTAATCAGTTCTCAGACAAGAGTACATTCTCTAGAAGGTATTAATAGAATGTGTTTTTAAGACTTAAATAAAAAATAAAACTAAATCTAAAGCCATCGACTTATAGGGAAATATGTTCTTTTTACTGATAATATAGAATTCTTTAAATCAGTTAAGATAGTATTTTAAGATTGTGTTGCAGAAATATTTACAGACTTATAAAAATATACTGAGTAGAATTTTTACGAGAGTATTTATTCATTCATATTGAATCAAAGAACCATAATTATTGTACTTATATAAAAAACTATATATTTGCTTTGGACTGCTTAAAGTATTATTTTATTACTTTATTTAATTACATATAAAAAAACTTCAACTATTTTTCAAAAATATGTGTTTTACTTTTCATATATGTATAAAAATTGTTCTCAAATTAACGTTAACGTTTAAGCTTTATGTCTAATAAAAATATGAGAATCATATTTTAAAGTAACTAAACATGTTTAAGGTTTACGAGAGATTGTGAAATATAATCATTTTTTTTTAGTTTATGATACCGCAGTATAGAGCAATTTCAAGTATTTTATTTATGACGTTATATGCAATATGAAACAAATTGTAGGCGGGTCTTTGTATTGATGCATGTTTTGTTTGACATAATTTAGATTAATTTCATATTATATACATGTTAAAACGGATATTTTATAAAATCATTTGTTTTGTTTTTTTAATTGTTTTTTTTTTTTTTTAATAATTATTCAGAAAATCGTACAAGTCAAATTTTTAACAAATTCCTATGTTAAATATAAGTAAAATTTCCATTAAAAATTTTTGATTTGTATTATAAATATGCTTTCCTCGTAAAACATATTTTAAAAGCCAAAAAGCTTAGTTGATTATTTTTGCAGTAGATAAAGAAATCTCACACATTTCTAATTAACTGTAGAGTTATCTCTAGTTAACTACACTGATTTTATCAACTTGCTTTAGAAACTCGTTTCTTTAACTTAATGCCCGACCTGAATGGCCCCGTAAAAGAGTTTAACAACTAGCTCAGATTTGAGTTTCATTTTCCTACACCGAACTACGCCTACTGTGCTAAATTCGTGGACATAACTTTCTAAACGCACAATGAAATGTTGGCTTAGGCCACAAACTTTGAAATAAAACTCACAGAAAAAAAAGAAGTTGGAGAACTTACCTTAGGGCAGCTGCTTTTTGCTCAGTTCTGTGGATTGCTGCTTGGTTCCTTGCGGGGGACTTTCAAAGGAATCTTAAATCCGGCACAACAAAAAATACTTAGACGACAAATGATCACAAGAGATGCTTGAACTTGGCACAAAAACTGTTTGTTGTACTGTATTCTGAAGTGGTTCAGTGGTTCGAGTGGTTAAGTGAGTTAAGCGGTCTTCAGTCTTCAGTCTTCAGTCTTGACACGGCGACCACTTCAAGGAAACTGGTGGCCAATGCTGGCTGCGATGGGCCTTTTATAATGTGCCCGGTTGCCAAACTGACCTAGCGCAAGAACAAAGAGCCACAACCAGTAGAAGAAGAACAAGCACAAGCTGAAAAACAAGACCAAGAAGAACAACGCTGAAAATGTTGCAGCTTCCCGCAGGAGTAGAACTGTGTGAGAGAGAGTGGGGAAAGGGGGGTGCAGCAGAGTCAGATAGCCAAAAGGAGCAAACGCAAAGCAGGCGGCAAATGACCAAAGTTGGCTAAGCGCAAAAGCGACAACAACAACAAAAACAAGCACTCATGCAACACATACACACACACTCACATTCACACTCACACTCACACACTCACACTCACTATTCGTACTCGTTTTGCACTTGCAGATGCGAACAATTTAATTGTACCAGATATTAAAAAAAAATCTTATCATTCTTGATTGGAGATGTACCAACTTTTTATATGACTTGCTTTTTATAAAAAATATAAATTATATTAAATTGAAAAATTAATATACAAAAAAAATAATTAATATGAATCGTAAATTTCTTTTAAAGTGAATACTTATTGAAATAATAACACTAATTGTATTTAAAGCAAAAGCAAAAAAAACTGTACATATATAAAGATATATTATATATTAAGTATATATAAAAATAGTTTGAAGCCATAAATGTACCACTTTGTAACAAAGAGAATCAGAGTGCCATTAAATTGCAAAATTACAGTGGGCGCTCGATAAAAACAATTTCAGTAATTAGAACTAGCTTGCCGGAATAAAAAAATATCACTCAAAAATGATGTAGATTACGTAGATGTTTTTAAATATATTTATTTGTAAAGTTTGTTTAAAGAGTAACAACAATTATATAAACATGAAAAAATGAAAAAAAAAAATCTTTAAAAATAAAAATAAATAAATAAAACCATCAATAATATTTTAAAATTAATACAAAAAGGAATTGAACTTTAGGACAATGCAATAATTAGACTGTCAAATAATTAAATTTTCTCAATTGTTTCCAATGTTATTTATCGAGTGACCACTGTGGCTACTTTGGTACATTTGTACAAAAGGGGTTTCTGCAGGTTTGCAGCTACCAACTATCAACTGCCAGTTTTGTTGCTGCGGCAGATGGTCAACGTAGATGTTGTTGTTGTTGTTGTTCTGTTTCGTCTTTGGTCTTCACCTTGGACTTGTTGGTCTTGGTCAAGTTCTGTTGTTGGCTGAGTTTGTTAAACCTGCATTGTAATAGAAGTCAGGCGATGCGCATTGACAGCCTAGCCTCGCTTGGACTCCCTCCCGGGCAGCCAATCCAAATGCGGCTGGCCCCACTTTGGCCATTGGCTAGAACACTGGGGAAACTGGTTCAGGTGCAAATTGAATACATTGTGCAGCGCAGTTAAACCCCCCCCCCCCCCCTCGCCGCGGCGGGCCCATGGGGCTAGATTTATTTTTATGTCGGCTGCACCGCCTGCTGGCGGAAAAGATTAATCAAGATTTGCACATGCTTGCGTACTTATATCTTATATCAACTCCTTCTGCCTTTTGCCTTTTTCTGCCTGTTTTCCTTTTCTTTTTATTCTCTTTTTTTTATACAATTTATTTCGTTCTAAAATATAATCACAGGCTGCAGCCTATTAGATATGCATCTCTGCCCCTTGCTGCCCCTTGCTGCCCCTTGCTGCTGCGGCGCCTGCTGGCAGGCTACATAAAATTGGACACCACAAAGTTCATTGGCCTCGTGGACACATTCAATTAAATTTGATACGGAAATTTCTGTTTTTTTATTGGCAATGTGATGTACATAGAAAATTTCATGTTTCTGTCGCTCCTCGACTTCTACTCGTGGTGCAGGCGTCGCTTGGGCGCCGACCGGATGACAACTTGCGGCTGGGACTTGAGCAGCGCCTGCTTGGACCTGGCCGCATACTCCTCGGCGATGGCCACACGCCATTTCTCGATGAGGGCATCGCTGCCGCCGGCTCCGGCCCGTTGCGGCGTCTCGCGTACGCGCGGAAAACCGGACACCGCCAGCGGCGGATCGCTGTAGTCGTAATCGTCGCCGGCTGCGTTCGTCTGCGGCGTCTTGATCACCAGCTGGTTGCGTGACGGCAGCGTTATGCTAAACGCGGCGGCCTCCTCGGGCGTTACGCCAGCTATTGCCGTGGCCTTGGGCGAAGCCACCGCCAGGCCATTCCGGCCGGAGAGCGCGACCGCATTGGGCTTCGAGGAGGCGACGCCGCCCTCCCCGGCAATGGAGAGACCTAACGAAGACAGTAATAAAACCAGTCAGAACATTGCAGTCGGGTGTAATCGACTGCGCAATACTCGTTCACAGCATTTTAAAATTCATTTTTGTTATTTTTTCTACTCAGAATTTTTAAAAAACTGTCTGCCAAGTTGGATGAATCTTTTTTTTAAATTTTGGGGGTTATCCGGCTCAAAGAATTAATTTTTTTTTAATAATGTGCCACACCTACAGTGGGCGTGTACAAACAACTTTTTGTGACGAGTAATCTTTCTGCAAAAGTAAATGTATCTAGTTTTAAAGCGGAGGGAGATATACAGATTAAATCGAATTGCCACGCCCACAGTGGGCGTAACCAATAAATCTTGCCACTTTATCTGACGCGGCTATAGATGGGAATATATTCCAAATTGCCAGTCTTTAGCTTCAATAGTGGTGGTCAAAATATTGGGTTCACATAGGGATAATGAACGAAATCAATATACCCTTTTTAAGTTGAAGAAAGAGTATAATTGGGAGAGTTTTGGGATTTGGGAGATGTACTCACCCACTGGCTTGGCTTCGGCAACGGCTGCATCCTTTTTGGGCGCCATCACGGACACGCTGTCGTGCACATCCTCGTAGGGATCATCGTCGGTGGGCGGCAGGATGTCGTCGGGCGACAGTTGCTGCTCGGTGACCTCGTCCAGCTTGTGGTCGTCGATCTTCTGATCCGCTGGATTGTTGTTGGCTTCCAGGCCCAGGTTCGCGGGCTGATTCTGCGGCGCACCAAACAGTTCCGGCTGCAGCAGCACACTGAAGTCCTTGATCTGGCCGTTCTGCTGGAGCAGCGCCAGAGCCGTGGCCGCCTGGCCCAGCTCCAGCAGGCTGTTCGCGTAGATCTTGTTGTCCTCCTCGCTGAAGGCGCCCTTGCGCTTGGCCAGCTCCTGGATGGCCACCAGGCGAGCTGCGGCCTGTTGGATGCGATTGAAATTGCTGCCGCTGGCCGAGATTGGGCTGCTGCTCGTGTCATCCGCCGCAGCTGAGGTGCTGGCTGCCGATATGGTTATGGTGTCGTCCGCATCCCGCGGCTGCTGCAAGATGCTGCTGCGTACGCTGCCATCCTGCCGCGGCCGCAATAGAAGCAGCCGGCCATTGTGGCCGCCATAGTAGGGCAGTTGCTCCTCGAAGATCAGCGGACCCGATCCCGCTGCCGATCTGTGTCTAGGGTTTATAGAGTGCTGTGTTATAGTGCTATGGGCATGGAGAGCGGCGGTTGCCTGGACATTTGTGGGGCTGTGCGTGATATGGACAAAGCATGGGGATAGCAACAAATGGGAGCGAACAGTTTCTACAGAGGATTTAGGAAAGCGAGACAGCCGGATAGTTGACTACGACTTTATTTACAGCTATAGGAAAGGATACAGTTGGCTGCCCTCGGTTCTTAACATAGGAACACACTGAGCTCTACACAACTACAGCTACAACTACAACTACTTAGCTGGAGGCGTCTCTCCGACGCTTTAGATGATTCAGTTGAACAAGTCGAGCTCCAGATCGGCCGCTGCGTGCGCTTTGCCGCCCACGCCCGCAATGGCCACCGATTCGGGATTGAAGTACACGTTCGTGGGCACACCCTTCTTGAGCAGCGCCCTAGAGATGGGCGTGGAGATGGCCGTGCCCCCGTTGCCCACCACCGCCTTGGAATGGGGTTCGAGTATCAGCGCCGCCTGTTTGCGTCCCTGTATGGCCTTGGCCTGCTGGGGGCTGTAGGGCAGAAAGTAGTTGCCAAAGGGTATCTGTGGGAAGTTGTTCGAGCTGCTGCTGGTGCGTCCCGTGGCCTCCACTTTGACGGGTGGTGCTCGCAGCTTGCCGCTGCCCTTGCGCAGCTTGGCGGGCGCTTTCTGCTGCTGTTGCTGCCGCTGGCTGGAGATCACATGCTTGCCGGGCACGGACACTATCTCTTCGATCACATAATCGGAATTGATGCGGCTAACGGCGGCGCGCAGACGCTGATCGCTTTTGAAATCGCCGTTGGTTTGTGTCTTCGCTTGGAGCTTTTGCAATGTTTCAATTGAGTCTGTTTCACTGCCAACTTCCAGTTCATCAACGGTTGCGGGCTTCGCTGTGCTCGTAGCTGTGACTGCTCCAACAGGTGGCGCCACATAAGCCAGAGGTAGACTGTAGGCGGCGAAGTATGGTGTATTTAGTAGCAACAAATTGCCATGTGTGGTGGATTGCAAGGCGCCATAGGGTGTTAGCACGCCCAGTTCCTGTTGTGCCGATTGTGCAGCTGGTGCAACTGTTGCAGATTCTTTGGCATTTGCAACTTCATTGACTGCGGTAAGTTTCTCCGGTTGCTGCGATTGTGTGGCTTGATAAGCGCCATAGGGTGTCAAGACTTTGCCGTCCGTATCTGCTTGAACAGCTAGCTTTGCAGGCTGTGCGGCAGAGGGCGCCACATAGTTCACAAACGGCTGCAGATGATTGCGCAGCGGCCAAGACTCGAAGCTTGTGGTCTGCCAGTACGTGTTCGCACTTGGTTAGATATGATGGTTAGAAGAGTTGTGTGGAGGAAAGGGAGTGTTCATAGGAAGAGTAAGAGAGTTGAGGACAGCAGTTAGTATCGTAATATATATACACAGCTCAAATTTGTTTTAGTCTTAAAGCATATGGTACAGGTTAGTGCATGCAAAGCCTTTTGTTAAGTTAACATGCAAACTCCATTTTACAGGTGAATACAGATGAAAGCAAGGCACAAATTACAAATACAAACATTTATTACCAATACTTAGGCGCTATACAAAAAATACTAACAGTCATTAGGTTTAAAATCGAACTAAGTGCAGCCCTGCGAATGGTTATCGTTATCGAACGAGTCCAATTCAAAAATTCGCAAGCTGAGCAACTCAAGCTTCAAACTCTTGCCCCTCCTCATCGTCCGGCGAGAAGTTGCCCGTGGGCGGGGCATAGTAGACAGTGGGCCCGGTGGCCACCACTTTGCCCTCGCGCGGAAAACTCCTCGCCTCCACGTCTGTGCGCTGCAGTGCATCCTTCAAGTCCACATCGGCCGGAATGGATATGACCTTGGCACCGGGTCCGGCTATGGTCAAGCTGCGCGGATGGGTCAGCGCATAGCCGCCGGGCCCGACAATCGCTGTGCCGCCGCTGCCCGCGGTGGCCACGCCCCCTGGCCCCGCAATCGCAATGCCGCCCTTGCGCACCTTCAAGCGCTGAATGATGATGCCGCCCTCGCGCAGCGCCTGCTTCTGCGTGCCCTGATGGGCGGTGGCCACCGTACCGATGGTGCCCATCAGATGATGGGACTTGTGCGCGAACAGATGCTTCTCGGCCGCGGCACTCGTGTCCTGCTCGGCGGCGTTGTTCTCCAGCTGCTCGAGCGTATCGTTGTTGTCGCTGCCATCGCCGCCGCCCTCCCGCTCATCGTCCCACTTGTAATCGTCCTGGCTGTCCGGCAGCGAGTCCGAGTTTACTTGCGGTGGCTGCAGTGGAACAACCGTTTGTCCGGCCGTTGTGCCCGGCAAGGCGACGGGCGTCCGGAACGGCATTTTGAAGATATTCTGAAAGGCGTTCTTGATCGCGGTCGAGGTTTGATTCTGCATCTCGGCCAGATTGACGCTGGGCACGCGGAACACACTCAAACGATTCCGATTGGGCAGCAGTCCACCCGCCGGCGGCAACGTGGACAGCTGATCGACATGGCTGTGACTGGGCGCCGAGGTCACCTTGAGGCTGCCCGAACTGAGCACAGACTGCTCCGCATCCTTGGGCTTGGAGGTGCTGGCAGCGCTAATCCGCTTGCGATTGCCATTGGCATCCGTGGGAGCGATGACCGCGGGATCGCGTTGAGGCTGCTGCTTATTTGGGAGCTTCTCACGCGAATCGAAACGAGACTCCTTGACGGATGTGGGCGTTCTCGTGGTTGCACTGGTTGTGGTTGTGGTTGTGGTTGTGCCGCGCTTGGGCGTGCCATCATCGTTCAAGGCCAGCTCCCTGGGCAGGAAGAACAAATGGTATTTGGGCGTTGTCTTGCCCTGCTTCCTGGCCCCCTTCTCGTGCAGCATGCCCTTGGCCTTGCCATAGAAGCTGTCCACATCGCCGACGATCTTGTAGCCCTTGACACGATACTCTTGCGGCGCGTGTTCCCTCAGATACTGCTCCTTGTTCAGCTTGTACAGATGCACGGGTATGACAAAGTGGGCGGGCAGCTGCTTCGCCTCCTCGGCTGAGCTCGGATTGGGCAGCTGCACCTGATTGGGCTTGAAATACAATCGTTGCTGCTGCCCATCCAAGACGTTCCTGGTCAGCTTGACGGCGCGTATGGAGGGCTCCAGCAGGGTTTGGCCATTGCTGCCGGCGAAATGATGCTGCTGCGTGTGGAAGGGCTGTTGGGCGGGCTTGGGGAACAGATACTGACTGGAGTCGAGCATCGGCAGCAGCTTTGGCTGATCCGGCCTCTTCTTCACATAGCCAAAGGCCTCGTTCACCTTGGCAATCTGCTCGAGTATGCGCTTGGCCTCGTCCGCTTTCTCGGACGTTGCCGGCGCCACATTCGGATCAAACTCATCCGGAAATTTGACCAGCTTTTGCTTTTGTATTCTGCAAACGAGAGTTTTGGTTTGTTTGTTGGTCTCTTGGTATTGGTAATTATTAGTAAACTAATGCGATTGGGGGATTAGAAGTTTCTACAAATGCAGATGAGAGGTTTAGTTACAATTTCTATTTTCTTTTCTTTTCTTTTAGTCACGTGCTTCAACTTCTACTGGGCGAGCATTAGAATGACACAGTCACAAGTCAAGGCAAGGCGGGGCAAGGCAAGGCGGGGCAAGGCAGTGGTTATTAAAACTTTCTCAGAGAATGCAGGCTACTTACTCGATATTTTGGCCAGCGGCCAAAGAGGCCAACACAAGCGTGGACAGCTGCAAAAAAAGACAATGAAATGAAGTTTAATAAAGGCTAATATGAAAGACATTAAAATTAAGTTAAATATCACCCAAAGGCATATATGCTTATACTTAGGAAGTGTGTTCATTCTAAAGTCAGGCTCAAGTGCAAGGGAATTTATAACTTTTCATTCTTTAAATTTGAGTAACATTTAATTCTTGACTTTGAAGAAAATACTTGAATTATGTACAAAAAAATATTAACAAGAATTTTTGTTCTTGAATATTTTTCAAACATTTGTAAATTAGGTATAAATCATTGCAAATTACTTTTTTGCCCTTGAAATAAGTTTGTAAAATATTATTTTATCTTTTTGCCTATATACTATACATAGGGAAATGTAGTGGATAGTATTCGTACCATATTGTCTTTAAATAAGATATAAATAATTTTTGAACAAGTACAGAAGTACAAAAATTATCGTACTTTAAATTAGTTTTAATTAGTCTCAATTTAATTTCCAAACTATTTTAGCTGATGTAGAGTTTTCCTACTTAAATTTTTTTTTTTAATTATTCTCAATTAAATCTTATTACAAAAGTTTTCCAACTTTAAATTATTTTCAATTAAATGTTCCAATTATGTTAGATGAGATTATATACTAAAATATTATAAATATTTTGCGAGTATATATAAAATTAAATTAATTTTTTTTGCTCAGGAATTAACCACTTTTTACACAATTAAAAAACTCTTGTTTTTTCTCTCCTATTGTATGTGCCTGTGTCGTAACACGCGCTGTCCGCTGTCAAGGTCTAAGAATGCGGTCAAGCACATAATTTCTTTCGAAAATCTCTCTGTTAGGCTTCAGCTGAAAAGTGAGAGCCAAGCCCATTTCAGCACTCCTGATATTAAAAAACCAAAAACCAGCAACACGCTTGGCAAATATTTGCTCGATTCTTTTGCAAAATCAATATTGACGCAACAATATCGGACGGAGTTGCCCGCCGGTTGGACCGTTAGCTTGTCACCCGGCCAAACAGCCGCCGCAACTCGCCCATCTATCAAAAGCCGCAATGTCACTGAGCTGGAGCCGTGTGTCATTGACCCAGCGACAACAAATTCTCAGATACCAAAAAAACCAAAACCAAAAAAAAAAAAACGAGCTTTGGACCAGCTGTGAAGATTTTGTATTTGCAAGCTGTTGCCTGCATTCAGCTCCAAGTTGGCCAAGATGTATTTGCGTCTGCTTTCTTTTGTTCTGGTTTATTTATTATACATATTATTTGACTGTTTATTCTGGGTGTGTGTTTCTACCATATGGAAACTGGGTTAATGTTTCCCACTTCCCACTCCAAATGCAAATGATTTCGTAGAGTTCTTAGATTTCCAGCTAGTTAGGCTGTTGCAGCGGAGACACATCTACTAATTAGGTTTGATTAATGATGATTAGGGGTGGGGCACGCCCTCTAGACTCCATCGATTTATGCTGTGCAATTAAAAAAGAAACCATTTTATAGCTTTGTTGCATGCCCAGTTTTATGTTTATTGTGTTGAATTCTTTTAGTCTTTCTCAACAAAGTAATCCCTTGTTAGTTTTGTTTTATAACCCCCACCTTTTAATTCCCCCGAATTGTATTTTATTGTCATTTATCATAGGCCCCAAATGTGTAGGCTACGCGCATGCCTAGCCTACGTTTATAGCATATTGATTTTTCATATTCTTCATATATAACATAAAATTCAAATTTATTTATTAATTTTTTTTTTTAGGTTTTTTATTCCTATAAAAAATATTCTTTTTGTTGTACTTTAAATTTGTCAGCGGACGCTGACGCACTTCTACTTTTAAGGGCGTGTTTTTTTTATTGAAAAGGAACATGAATAATGCAGTGCATAATACACAGCCAGAAAGACGTGTTGATCAATTTTCACTTTTCATCACAAAAGCACAGAAAATGCCAACACGTATTTTCTTTGGAAATCATTAAAAATCATATAAATTATTAAACTTATAATTACAAACGTTCTCGAATAATTAAAATTATTCAAATTCAAAAATAAATTGATTTTTTTATAAGCTACTTAAAGCTTAGGCTTTGGACTCATGTTTGCATATGGGCCAAATGAAATTCAGGCTAGCTAATGTGGCCAAAGAATCTGGCGAAAAGAACCAACCAATTCGCGCAGTGAAAGTTGAGTTTCAGTCGAAACGTAAAAGCAAATTAAATACGATAGACTTAAGGCACGAACTTGCGCCAGTTAATGACTTCAACGGCAGCTAAAAGCAGCCAACGCTAATAAATGATTAATTGCGGTCATATACGCCACAAGAAAATGGGGTGTAAAAACTAAACTAGTTTTTTTAGTTGTAAAAAGTAAAAATTTGTTTGAAATTTTTTTTTTAATACTTACAATAAATAGTCGCATTTTTGCGCGTCAGATTCCGTATATAATTTAGGATACTGCTGCGGACTAGCCTTGGGTATATATATCCTTGAACTGCGAACGAGACAAAATACACTGTTATCACAACAACAAACACACGCACACACACACTGAAGATAAATGCCAATCCTTAAGAGTTTTAATTAAACGTGAATTGTTTTTTTTTTTAAACTTTAAAATTATATTGCCAAGGAGCACACACACACGCACTAAGCCGAGCGAGCGGAAGCTTAAAGTGAACGCACCTCTTAGAACCTAACCAGGCAACGACTGAAGATGAACTGATTCGTGCCCGTGCCCAGCGCGACGGCTTTATAACATTTCCATTAGCAATGCAAAGCAACGACGACGACGACGACAACGCAAAGAAATGTCCAACCTGACCGAGGGCACTTGTAAGCGTCAGAGAAAGAGAGACAGAGCAGAAGAGCGAGTGAAAGAGAGAGAGAATGGTTGGCTTAAGAGAAACCCGCGCTTGGGGGCACGTACGCAAGCGCCTTGGCTGGCCTTATCAATTGGCGGGCATCTGTGCGGTTCTCTTAGTCCGACTCTGGCCTGGCCAAACCCACCCAAAATTGACATGCAGGGATCACTTGACTGATTAAAATCATGTACCTATTAGATGAGCACGTTTTTTTGCAAAGTCTTTTGTTATTTCTTTTTTTTTGTTTGCTGGGAACTCGAACAACGTTGACAGTCCAGCACCAGGGGCTACTGTTCGGCCGATCTGACATTGATTAATTAATTGGTCGCTTACAGGTTTGATTGAGTGAGCAGCATCTGCTGCTAGAACGGGGCGCAATTACAAGTGAAGTGAGCTAGCCAAACGAAAGACTTAAGGCACGAACGCGAGTGGGTAGCAGCCAAAAAAAAAGGTAACAAGCACTACATAGAAGCTTAGCAGGGCAAATTGGCTTTGACGGTGCGAAAACGATTGTTGATTGAAACATGACATAAGCCAAAAATCAGCAAAAGAAGAACAAAAAAATCAATAAAATAAATAAAAGACTTAAGCCACGAACTCGATTATGGTTCAATGAACAATTGTCAAAATGTTTGCTGCCCGCGAAAAATGATATTTAAATTTAGCCTACTTAGCATATAGAACAATTTAGAAAGTCATTTTGGACGCTTCAAAAACAGATTCTATATCAGCTAGCGCCCTTAATCCAATACCAAGCGTAAACTTATTAAGTTTCCAGCCGCCAACTGTCAGAATTGTGTTTAATTCCAGACAAGATTAGTGCAAAGCATTCCCAGTTCTTACAATGCTCACGAGGGAAGTCACCTACCTGAAATAGTTTATCTTGAATCTTGCGTTATGTTTGGCTTTATTTTTATTAAGGTTTTTAGGACTATATTGATGCTATTACTATTACTTAGCTAGGCGATAGTGTGGTTAAATCAATATAAGTCTGGGAAGATTTATGGTTTCGAGCCGAGTTAATGGTGGCCCGAATGCAGGGACGCATACAAAATGAACAGCAAACGAACAGAAAACCCAGAGCCGATTGGGGCACACTTTGAATGGCATTAATTGAAAGTCGACAAATCGATGCAGCAACAGCAGCAGCAGCAACAGCAGCAACAACAATGCCGATAAGACTGCTGCAGAATTCGAAACCTTGAAACCTATTTATAAAAATGCAACAGCAACGGAACTGGGGCTGCCTTTGGTGTTGAATATGCCTGGACAGTTAAGTGCGACCTTCGCTGGGTGCATCAGGAACAGAAATGTCAGAACAGAGCTGAAAAAACCGTTGTTTCAGCCAGATAACTGGATCTCTACCGCTCTACCTCTCTCTCTCTCTATCTGTTGCTTCGGACTGGCATTGTTTTGTGTGCTTGCACTATAATAATAAAAAGTTAATGCCAGGCATTATTCATGCAATTATGCCAACCCAATTATGCAGCTAGCAAGTTCTCAAGCCAGGCCAAAGTATGGCCTAGACAAATATCCCTCATTCTCTCTCTTTAGCTGAGCTGAGAACTGGCCCTAAAATGCGTTAAATTCGTGTCAAAGTTTTTTATTTTCGTACTTAAATAAATAAATCCAGTCTCATAGAAAGTTGTCGCGCGCTTTTAAAACGAAAACTTCTTGAGCAAATTTTATGGCCAAAACTATTTAATTGCCGCAGTGAAACTTGGTTTTACTTGGCCATGAAAACTATGAAAGGTTGCGACATTTGAATAATTTTGCTAAAAACTAACAAAACTAACTATAAACATATTATTTATGGGCATTTGCTTTGATTTTAGCCTTTTTTGTTGTTATTATTATTATTATATATATTTTTTTCTTCGTTGGTACTTTGCACTGTTTTTTATTTAGGCCACGCGGCTGTCGCCAAGGCTCGCCGTTTAATTCAAGTTATTTGGCAAGTTCGGGCACGCAGCGAACATTTCAAATTTTGAGCGCGCGCGCAACACCGTGTCCCCCCTCTCCTCCCCTTTTCCCACAACAACAAAGCTAAACTTCAATCGGTTGGGATGCACCTGCCCCAGCCGCATAACAAATTCGGTAATTTGTTAACGGTTTTATCAGCAACAGCAACAACAATAATTACAACAACATCAGCTATTTAATGTTCCGCAAATCAATTAGGCATTATAAAATGCATAAATTGTCCATGTTATGGGCACACAGCACGCGCCACGCTTGTTTATTCGCTCAAATTAGATTTATGTAGTAATTCTCGGTATAAATTATATTCCCAATTCCCTAAACGTTTAAATCTCTTGCGTTGAAAAAATTTATAAAAAATGTATGCAAATGTATAAAATTTACATTATAATATTTAATATAATATTTTACGACAAAAATCATGCCAAAATTGCCAAAAAATTTTACATGTAAGGTTTTCGGATACGTAGCTCGCATTTTTCAAACTCTTATAACTTTACCAAAACTGAACCGATTTTCATGTTTGATGCCATTTTGGTCATGATTTATCCTCTAGATTGATTCTAAATTTCAAAAATAGTCATTTTTGAAAAAAAAATTTTTTTTATTTTTTTGTTTATTTTTGAAAAAAGTTTTTTTCAAAATTTAAAATTGCGAATTTACATTTTTAATCGATTGTGGGTGTCACAAATAGTATAAAAAACAACATTGAAGGTGATTTTGAGGGGGTCAAATTTTTGGTCCAAAATCATTCCAAAATTGACAAAAAATTTGACATGTGAAGTTCCCGGATCCATAACTCCCATACTTCAAACTCTCATAACTTTGTCAATACTGGACCGATTTTCATGTTTGAGGGCATTTTGGTCATGATTTATCCTCTAGATTGGCTCTACACTTCAAATATATGCACTTTTAAAAATAAATTTTTTTTGAGTTTTGTGTGAGTTTTGTGTGTACTCCCCCCTTGTATATTTTCGAAAAATTTTTTTTTCAAAATTTAAAATTGCGAATTTACATTTTTAATCGATTGTGGGTGCCACAAATAGTATAAAAAGCAACATTAAAGGTGATTCTGAGGGGGTCAAATTTTTGGCCCAAAATCATGCCAAAATTGACAAAAATTTTGACGTGTGAAGTTCCCGGATCCATAGCTCCCATACTTCAAACCCACATAACTTTGTCAATACTGGACCGATTTTCATGTTTGATGGCATTTTGGTCTTGATTTATCCTCTACATTGGCTCCACATTTCAAATATATGCACTTTTGAAATTAAAATTTTTTTTGAGTTTTTTGTGAAAAAATTATGTACTCCCCCCTTGTATATTTTCGAAAAAATTTTGTTTTCAAATTTTAAAATTGCGAATTTACATTTTTTATCGATTGTGGGTGCCACAAATAGGATAAAAAGCAACATTAAAGGTGATTCTGAGGGGGTCAAATTTTTCGTCCAAAATTGACAAAAAGTTTGACATGTGAAGTTCCCGGATCCATAACTCCCATACTTCAAACTCTCATAACTTTACCAAAACTGAACCGATTTTCATGTTTGATGTCATTTTGGCCATTATTTGTCATCTAGATTGATTCTATATTTCAAATATATTCAATACTGAAAAAAAAAAATTTTTTTATTTTTTCAAAATGTTGAATTTTGGCTAATAAAAACGCGCTGCCATCCCTTGGATGAGCATATATTTACATGCACATCATGAAATTTAGTGATTGCTTTAGTGCTTCAGAAAGGAAATTCTAAACAAAAACAAAACTATAAAAAAAATCGTATCAAAAACTAAAAAAATTTTAATTTTTCCAAAACTGAACCAAATTGCAAGTCGGATGTGATTTTGGCCCTGGTTTGACCCCCACATCAATTAATAGATATTTGTACATATAGCTTGGCGTAGAATGTGTATTAAATCAAATTGGATTCTCTTTAGTTGACCACGGCACGTAGACAGCTAGTTTGGCAGCTATAAAATGGACGCGTTAAAAACCCAGACAGACACGAGTTCAGGGTGAATGTCAAGAAATCCGGCAACTGCAGTTGATTTTATTGTCTAGGAAAATGATCGATAACTATTCAAGCTGTCCGTTTGTTCCGTTGGCTTTGCCAAGTTGCCGCCCATGACCACGAATCCAATGCCAGCGCCAGCCTTGAAGCTTAGCTCACGGCAGCCAGCGGCAGACCCCAACGGAGTTTATATTAGTCAGGGATTGATGTCAACCACAACTTTAATCGAAAATTGTATTTGTATTTTAGCATAAATAGTATTACAAAACCGGGCTTCAACCGCAGTTGACACCGTTTCAGTTTCAGTTACTTAGTTCCGAGCGCTTACAGCTACAGCTAAAAACTATGGACGGACGATGTTTAGTGCTCCCTGGAGGCGGCCAGTTCGGCGATCTCGTCCTGGCGCAACGCCTCCGATGGCGACAGGCCAACGCGACCGCCCAGCGGCACAATGTCGATGTTCTGGACGTGGGCGCGCACACTCTGGCCCGGCGGCAGACCCACATACCACTTGCCCACATTCTTGATGACCGTCGAGTCGCGGTGGCGCAGCACCCAGTCCCGATCCCGATCGATCTCCAGTATGCGATGATTGGCCGTGACCAGAGGCGGCAGCGAGCCGCCCACATCATCATCGTTCAGATTGTAATTGTCGCCCGGTCCGCTGGCCGAACTGCTGCCGCTCGTTGCTGCCAGGAAGTCATCCTCAGCGGAAGCAGCTCCAACGCGACTGACGCCCCTGGCCCCGCCTCCGCCTCCGCCTCCACCACCGCCACTAAATCTGTTGCGATTGCGCGTCCCGCTGGCATTCAGACGATTCGTGCTGTCCCGGTTTCTACTGCCCGAGGAGCTGCTTTCCCGATAGCCACCACCAGCAGCACCAGCTCCTGGTCCAGCTCCACTGCCGCCCTTAGCCCCATCGTATCTGGTGCTGCCACGTTGTGCGCTGCCTGCCGCATAGCCCCGTCGATCTTCTTTACCCCGATCTGCAGTGGCGCTGCCGCTGGAGCTGGTAAGCAGTCCATCGCCATCGCTACCATCATCGTTACCAATGCCATTGATCTTTTGTCTTCTGTCTATCTTGTCTGGAACCCCATCTTCATCCGCATTGCCAGCTCCTCCTCCGGTTTTTAGGTAATCCGTGCCACTTGACCTGCCGCCTCCTGCTGCACCACCCCCACTTGGCCCGCTCCCGCCACTTGGCCCTGAACCTGCGCCACTGGCTCCGCCCAGGCCACCACCCGCGCCCCGGCCAAAGTCGTTCGCCAGTCGGAAGTCCGTGTCGCTCAGACGGAAGTCCGCCACGGAGGGATTGATGTGGGTGCCGGGTCCGACGCGATTGTGCACCACCCGATAGCCAATGCCCGCGCCCGCGATGTACTCGACGGTGCGCTGAACGCCCTTGTCGTCCAGGAAGGAGTACGTGCCGCGCACGAGGCCATCGGAGCCGCGGCTCTCGGCGCGTCGATGATCGGGTCCGGCGGCGATAAGCTTGTAGGTGCCAGCGGGACCGCGCTGGACGGACATCTTGCCGCGCGTCTTGGGATGCGCCTTGTAGAGCGGATTGGCGTAGCCGACGTTGGCCGGATTGTCGGGCACGGCATTGGAGATCTCGAATCCGGTGCCAGCGCCGGCGGCATAACGCACACTGTGCCGCTCGCCCACATCGTCCAGGTACGAGTAGAGACCTGGATGGGAAGTAGATGGAATCAGCAGAATCGAGAGTCGACTTGGATTGTGGCTACCCACCTCTGATCCTGTTATTCGGATCATTCTCCTCGCTGCGCGATTGATCCGGCGTGCGAAAGCTGAAGCTGTAGGAGGGATCGTCGTAGGGATCGGCGAGGGGATCGTCGGGACTGCCACGTGGAAGCACCGGATACTGGGCCAAATCCATTTTGCGATGTATCTTCGGCCCGTTCACGCGAAACCTGTGGAGATCAATTAGCCAATTTCAATGATTAGCTAATTGCCCTGGGAACTTTGGACTCGAGCGAGGCGTTGACGTTGGATTCAGGGGATTGGGTAATCAGCCAGCGGATATTGCTGCCTGCCAAAATCACTCGCCTGCTCCCATAACCCGTACAATTCGAATGCTATCTGATGATCTGGCACGTCATTACTTTGATTACTATTGCCACAACTGATTGGGATCCCTCCCCTCGGTTCGAATGCCATTCAAAATTAAGCTACTTTTATCTGGTGCTGTGCATCTCAATGCATTTTCCGAGTGCCATGTTTCACTTGCAATTTGTTAACAGCTTTTTTCCCAACTACCGGAGATTGCAAAAAACAACAACAGCAACAACAACTAGAAACAAACAAACAAACGTTTAGGCAACCAGAAAAATACCCCCCCTCAATTCCCCCTCATTTATCTGGCATGTGTTAGAACCGTTTCGAGACTGTAACTTTGACTTTCGGGAATCCCCGGCCCGCTCGCAACGCTTCAGCGGCGCCCCACGATACGGTGATATACGAGCTCGCCGGAAGCCGCATCGAACAGATAACTCACTTTGCTACCGCACTTTACCTAAACCTCAGCTTCTTCTTCTGCTTCTGCTTCAGTTTCGGTTTCTTTTGGTTGGGCTAACTCACCCACGTGGTCCGGCCGTATAGACGGTCTCTTCGATTTTGCCGCTCGCTGGACTTCGCGAACCGTAACGACCTCGGACGATGTTGTCTGGAGTGCCGGAGGCGCTGTGATAGTAGCCGCCAATGTCATCATTTGCATGTCTATCCGAAGAGTAATTGCGTGTTGCCCATGCGTGGTAAACAAAGCCAGAGACAGAGAGAGGGGGAGGGATAAACAAGATACAGTTAGTCAGCATTTGCTTTGATATTGCTGTCATTGCAAAACGGCGTTAAAAAAGGTGTTAAACGCGCCAAAAGAGCCGGACCGTGATGCGGCTTCTCTTGTGGCAAACTGTAAAACATACATTAATTAAATGATTTGTTCGCTTTTTTTTAACAATTTAAAAATTAACAATGATTAAAACTTTTAACTAAAATTTTTGGCGATTTGATTAATAAACTTCAATCTTTTTGGAAAAATTTAAAAATCTGAATAATACAGTTGAAGGTGCCAACAATTTTGATTAGTTTAAGCACTATAACATTATCTAAATTAAACTGAACAGATATTAGTTTATTCTTAAAAAAATAATAAAATCAAAACAATCAATTCTTTATAAAATCAATGAAGTTTGTTCCTATATATAATACTTTACTTATCTAACTTAATCTGAGAAATGAAATAGAACAAAAATTTTTATTAAACTGATTTCAATGACAATAATTCGATAATGTGTAGTTTTGGTTTTTACTTAATTGAAGACTTTTTAATATAATATATATATAAAAAATCGAAAATACATTTTTTTCTGTATTCAGTATTTTATTTTTATTTTATTTATTTATTTTTTTTTTTTTTTTTTCTTTTCTTCTTATTTATGAAATTGTTTGTTTAAAATCAAGAATGCGTCTTAAAATATTCAATCAGTAAATGTTATGCATATTAAAGGTACACAACTAACTTCATTAGTACTTTGGCTTGTTGTATTTGGAAAGTTTTGCATCATAAATATTGAAAATCACTTTTCTTGATTTGAGCACAAAATTCTTTTCCTTAACATAATTGTGTACATTTTGAAAGGATTTTTTTATTTATGAGTTTGTTTGTGTTATGTATATATTATTATAATTTATTTTGTATTACATTTATCACAAAATTATTCGATTTGAAAGTATCCTCTTGTGTCTTAAATTTTTTGGTTTAGAATTTTAACTGTTGTTTATATATTTTGCTGCGGTCTTAAGCTTTATAATGATTATGCGAGTCTCTTTCAAGTTTCATTTAATTTAATACCGAAATTGAAACGATCCATCCGCATTGATGGTGTTGTATTCGATTTCCGCGAGCGCAGGAACCACAAGCAGGAACCAAAGTAGGTGCCACATTTCCTTTTTTGTTTTGCTGTGTTAAACGATCCGTACGAGACCAATTAGACGCGCATGCTGCCCAAGCTACAGGCAACAGACAGTATAGTGGACAGTGCGACTGAACTGACTAAAATTTGAAGCGTGCTTGAGAATCCGTCTGGCGGCTGGCGAGAACGACGCGGCGTTGGCGACTGAATGCGCCAGAGCGTTAGGCCTTCCCATTTAAATACGATTCTCAGGCGAATCAGCGAACGGTGGCCAGCGCGTCTCAGCGTGTTCGGCTCCGGCTCCGGCAGCAGCTGCCACTTGTCTCACCTGACCACCCACCAAAGTGCCAGCCACGAAGATCCAAGCCGCGTTTGTGTGCAAATTGCGTTACAAGAGTTGGTTGCAAGCCACAAGCGCGGGGGGGGGGGCACGGGGCACGAGGCACGAGGCAGCTGAGAGAATTTGTTCTAATGATGGACACGCAAGTGGCATTTGTTGCTGTTGTTGTTGCTGTTGTTGTTGCTGTTGTTCTAGCTGCAACATTGCTGGCCATGTTTAGAGTCTCTCCTTGTTCCGTAAATTGCCAACAGGATGGCTTCGCAGAAGTCGTGGCCAATTCTTTTTAGCCAGCTCCACTCGCAGCAGCTGTCTGTCAATTAGTTAAAGTTGTTGTTGTTGTTGTTGTTCTTGCCATTGTCGTGTGTTGTCGCTTTGGCTTCCTGTTCCAGCCGCATTGTTGACAATTTTCCAGCGCGTGATCTATGCCAAAAAAAAAGAAACTCAACTTCTTGTGCATTGAACTCTCGCAGGCAATTTTCAATATGGCACGCCTACAAAAATAAAATTGCCAGCCCAAGCACCGTTAGCTGCCCGTCATCTTTATCTATGGGCCATTATTAATCTGGAGTCTAGGTCAGTGTCTTAGCTGCAATTTTCGTCTTGGCCGCGCTGCATTATGCAATTAAAGGCAATTATTTTGGGGCCCGATGCAGGAAGAGGCCAAAACGCGTCGAGCGGCTTTGTAACTTTGTTGGCAACACCCGCCACAATTTCCGCCTAGGATGTGCCAAAAGGCACCTTTTTGTAGTTTTTTTTTTAATGAGCATAATTAGCGAGAGGCAGAGAGGCTACCAGAATTCCAAGCCACCAGTTATTGGCCATTGTTCTCGTCTTACGTCTGAGCTTAAGAAAATATGTCAAACATTTTGATTAGAACCAAGAACCGAACCGAACTGAACGAAAGACTTAAGGCACGAACTTGCCTGATCGCTTCGCTGCTCATGATTTAGTGACCCACAAGAAATGGCTTTATGACTGCCGCATATTGTTCACATCTTGATTATAGCTTACCCAAAATTAGTTTACGCTATTTTCTATGCAAATTTTTCTGCTTTGGGAACAACCTAAAAATTAAGCGAGGATGCTTGACTAGGAGATACCTTGGAAATTGAATATGATATCAGAATATGTATATATATACCAATATCTTTCCTCTTTTGGTAGAAAATGTAGATAGCTAGGCTCTTGTTATCTTTTTATAATAGTATATTAGTATATTTAGCTTATATAATAGCAGAGATAAGCTTTAAAAATCGATGCTGGACATCGATATTTATCGATTTTGAGAAGGTGCGCGATAATTTAAAGTAGCTTTTATAATAGCAGAAAAAAGCTCAAAAAACCGGTGCTGAAAATCTATATTTTTTGATTTTGAGAAATTGATCGACAATTAAAAAAACTTATTTAATAATAGAGATACGCTCAAAAAACCGATGCGGAAAATCGATATTTATCGATTTTTAAAGTCGATGAGGTGGAACGAAGGACAGACAAACAGTACAACAGACAGACAGAATATATATATGAACTTTATGGGAATGCCTTCATCTGTTGCTGTTGCATACATTAACACAGAAACAAAATACCCCCAATTTTGGTAGGTATAGGATATAAAAATGCGGAAGACTTTAGGTTTTTGCCTATTATTGACCAATTGTGCAGTCAAATGGAGCAGCTGAGCTACAATTTCAAACAATGAAATGAAATATTAGATAAAAAAGTTGAGTTGAGTATGTGAAACAATGGAATTGAAACAACGACGCCACTGTTTAAACGTGTGTTATTTACCGTAAGGACAAGTTTCTAACTGAATGACGCTGTGGAGGCAATTGCACGCATAAGAAATGTGCAACCAGTTGTTGTTGTTGTTTGGGTTGTTGTTGTTGCCATTGAACCACATACCCATAGAGCAAAACTGGAAATTTGTATGAGTTTTCACTGCCAGCAGTGGACGCCATCGGAGCTGGAGAGGAAGGCCACCAGCGGCCGGCAATCCTGACATTTTGCTTGGAAAAAAGTGAAAATGCTTTCGTTTTCATTTGAACAATTTTTCGTGCCATTCAATTGGCCACTCTCGAGGCGTGCGGTTTGAGTCCAATCCACAACATCAATCAAAAAAATACGAAACGATGAAAATTACACAATTTTTGCATATTTTATGTATTATCACATGCATCCAGGCCATCAGCTACATCATACGCTACGAGGCGAGGAAGGCGCGCTGCTTGAATCCGCCGCGCACCGCCAGGCGCGTGGAATCGGTGATCGAGTTCTGCCAGGAGGAGGTGAAGAACAAGCTGGTAACTGGTGAGTTCGCTGGGCTGCTGCAGTGCCTCCACTAATGGCAGAATCCTCCACCCTCCACCACCTGCAGAGGCATACGAGATACTCAAGGAGCAGGTGGCCCAGGTGCAGCCGCCCCAAGACGCCCACGACGACAGCGTCGAGTTCATCGAGACCTTGGAGTGGCCGCCGGTGCACAGCGAGATTGAGGTGCAGCAATCCGGCCACCAGCCGGCACCCAATGCCAGCCACTACGAGTACATTGTGTACGACGAGCCGGAGCCACGACGTCGCATGGCGCGACTCTTGCGCGGAATTAAAAGATTGGACGTGACCAGTTCGGGCATCTATCATCCCACCCTGGTGCCGCTGGAGGACAAACGCATCGCGGGCGTAAGTAGTGCCTTATATTCAATATAGATATTTATGGTGGGAAAGGGGCTTGGAGGCTCGACAAAGGGAGTCGAATTGATTCGTCTGCCAGGCTCTCCTTATAAATGATTTCTTTGTAATATGGATATATTTCCATAAAATGCATTCAGCATATTTCCACAGGAGTCTCAATAATAGATACATTTTTCAAAAAACCTCCAAATATTAATTTTGATGCTCGTTTACAAACTTTAAACTGGGGCAGATAAAGTATTAACATCGAACATTTTTGTTTTTTGAGTTGCCTAACTTTGGCAAAAATTTTTCTGATTAACTCCTCTTAAGATAAAAAAGTTAAAATTGCATATTTAATTTTTATTAAAATTTTTGCTATTAAAATTTTGAGTTTTCCTCCGTGTACGTTTTTTTTATGTAAATTTATGAAATATAAATACAAGTGCTTATTTAGCTAATTCGTAGTTGGTTACAGGGTATCTGTTAACTGGGCAATCTCTTCTAGAGCACTCTTACAGAGTATCTATTAGCTGGTATCTATAATCTTTTCTGTTTATGCTATTGAATATTTAAACTTTTGTCAGTGGCTGAACTAAGCAGCCAGACCTTTTTTAAAAATAAAAAATAAAAATTAAAAAATGCAAAACTGCGCGCAATTAAGTTCAATGGCAGCGCTGCGTCGACTTTGGGCCACAGTGCCACTGCCATTGATTTGGCGTGTGCAATTAAAAACAGCTCCACACCAACACCCACCCCACCCCCCTAAACACCCCTTTATCCCCGACCATGCAAAAGTCAGGGTTGTTGTTGGTGCCAGACAATTGAAAGAAAAGCGCATTTGCCGTTGTTGCAAATCGCAGCCGCAGCCGCAGCTAGTTTATTTTCACACACAACACAACTGGCTAAATTTTATGGCTGAAAAGTGCATTTTATGTTTGCATTTAATACACATTAGCTGCTTTTTATGCATCAGCAAATTGAATGCTGCTTGTTTATCTCTTTTTTTCTCTACCCCTCTCCCTCTCTCCCTCTCTCTCTTGTTTAGTGTTTGCTGCACTGCGTCTATGCGAGGAACAACGCCATTGACAAGAACGGGTGGCCCACTCTGGATGGCCTGGTCGACTTTTACTCGGAGGGTGTGCACGAGCACGGTTTCTTTATGGCCACGCTGCGTTCGGTGAATCTCTGTTTGCGGGCGTTGACCAATAAATATCAGGTGAACCGCAAGCAGCTGCCGAAGCAAGGCGAAAGCTGTGATTTGGCTTTCGATGTCTTTGACTGCATCTCCGATCAGATAACAGGCTATTGCCTGGATCAATATAGCCGATATTGAGTGGGCAAATAATAAAAATATATCATTACATAATCAACTTATTGGGATAAATATCTTGTTAACGGAAAAGTAAGTTTATTATGCTAGCGACATCTATTGTATAAAGTTATAAGCTGGGCTATTGCAGCTTTAATTGAGTTACTCAAAGATGGCGCCACTGCGGCTATTTAGAAGCAGAGCTGTCACACAACGATAGTTTTTGGCTACCGCGCTAAAATTACAAATTTAAATCATATAAACCCTTTTAAATTCATTTATTAGAGCTAAATTAATAAAACAGCATTGTGTTTTTCGCTTAGGTTAGGTTTTGCCTCACAGCCTAGCGCGAAAAGTTTGAGGCATATGCAGTGTGACCACGTTTCTAGTATTTAATCGATATTTGCACATGAGGTGTAATTGACAAAAACTATTTACGGTCACATTGGGCCGCGAGTTGGAACGCGAGTTGTTTGGCACTGAAGCGCACGATAAAGTAATAATTTTAATTATTAATTAAATGCATATATCAAGTGTACTATATAGTGAAAACCATTGTTAAAGTTGCGCTGTTTTTGCCTATTGCATTTACTTCAAGTATTTTTCCAATTCAAATTCAAATGGAAGCTGTCTTTCCAATTGAGGTCAAATTTTTGGAATAACTGTGAATCAACTTTAATATTTATTAGCTGCCTGCGGGTGAACAGCTTTCAATACTCCAATAACGAAGTGCAATGTTGCAGCTTATATATTAATTTTCCTTGGCCCCCAATATGAGGACTTATATAATGCAAGTGGGCGTTTGTTGAATGCGCCTGCGCCTGCCAAAAGCTAGAAAAGTGAAATTTCTCAATTTAATGATGTTACGGCTACTGCCGGCCATGCTACGTCACATGTTCTCGTTAATGTGTCTGTGAATATTGCAATGATGACGCAATTTCGCGTTTACTTCATGCCGCGTGTGCTTTTTGCGGCGGGGTGAATCACACAACAGTAACAGTTGTTGTTGCTGGGTTTTTGCGTAAAAAGCGACCGCATTGTCCGCATATTTGCTTGCGTTCAGAAATTTGATTTTGCCCCTTGACTGTTGGACCTATATTGTGGGGCTCAACAGGTCGCGCACATATTCGGATGATCATTCACGACCTAGTCACAAAACTCGAATGCTAAACTTAAATTGTTGCCGCTCAATGAACGCACGCGGTTTGCCAAACTACAAATGCCTGTGTGTGTGTGTGTGTGTGTTGTCCACTTCAACTTAAGTTGTTTTTGCATGTGCTGTTGCTTCTTCTTCTACTTCGTCTGTAGTCTCCAAAGCACTGTTTTTTCTGTGTTATTTAGGGGGCTCGTCTAGTCTCCATTTGCGACTGCAATTGCAGTTAGGTTTGTGTCTTGGCTAATTGGCATTTGTTTTTGCCGTTTCCAATTGGTTTTTCCCTGCTGCAGCAGCTGATAAAAAGCGCGTGCTTGAACTTGAAATTTATATTGACTAGCAAGTTGGACACAAACGTATGCACAAATATATTTAAGTATACTTATGGATAAGTATAAGAAAAGCATATGGCTCAAATTGCTCGTATAAATGCAAAATTTAAATGTGTGAGATTTTTCACTCTCTCTCTCTCTCTCTCTCTATCACATTTCGTTGTTTTGCCTTTCTTGCTCTTTGTGTGGGCGGCATTTTAAAGGCAGCCGCCAGCTGTAGTTGACTAACGCAACCGACATTTATTTGAGCATAGAGCGGACTTTGAAATGATTGTAAACAAAACCGAAATACACCAGCCTACATATGTATGTGTTACATATGTACACACACACACACACATCTATAGAAACGTCTGTCTAGATAAGTGAACACCGCAGACGATAAGGGATTGTTATCATTGTGCGCTTGGCCCCTTTTCCCAAGTGCACACATACACATAAAAATATATGTGTGTATATACACAGTGATCTTTATCTAGTTGAGATACATTTTGCGTTGTCATGTGCCTGCTTTTATCGCACATTTTGTTTTTCTAAATGTTCCGTTCAACGTACACGAAACAAAAAATACAACAAAAAACACCAATTCGATTTCTAAAAAAAATTTAGTTGGTTTTGTTTTTGCTTTTTTTTCTACTCTCATCGCTGCACACAGTTCGGGGTCGGGTAATCTTCGGCTGCTCAGTGCCGCAACGTTCAGTCGACGCGTAGCACTCAACACGAACAAACTGTTTGGCAGCGTATCTGTAAGATACGACGTGACGAGTACATATATTCGGTTCGTTTCTTATTCCACATTTCAATCAGCATTTCAAGTTATGCACACTTTATTTGGAACACAGTGCAGTGCATAAATTAATTAGTTTTCCACCAACGGGCAACAAACACGAAACTCTATATTGAAATTATTCAGCCCAAATGTAGCATTAAATAATCACTCAAAAATTAATCTTAATTATCAATCTATTGTTACGCTTATAAAATATGTCAGAATTCATATAATAGCTGGCCGCAGTCTCACGCGACTTTTGTGTTTTTTTTTTTTTGCACTTATGTAATCTGTTTTCGTAACCAAAGCGCCGACGTCGACGTTGTTTGCGGGGCAGAAAAATAATTGCAAAGAAAAAAAAGAAAACAAAAAAACAATTTGTGAAAAATCAAGCAAAATAAGAAAACAGATAAATAACATCACAAACATACAAAACACAAAAGCGCACACATCTAAATGTGTGTGTGTGGGTGTGTAGAAAGAGATGCAACTATTCGTTGGCAAACTATTTACATTTTAAATTGATTTATGTAGTTTGAAGGTGTTGTAACCGCTGCAGCACTTTCAGATACCCCCTTCACACCCCCTATATAAACGTTTAGTGACCGCTCCAAACCTGTTCTCTCTCTATATACAAGTTTCTGTCACTTTGTCCCACATAATATCTGTATTTGTGTATTTGTGAAGTACATGCTGACAAAAATTCGAGTGGTCGATCAATGAGCAAATATTCGAGGTGTTTGTCGAGCTGGCCGGGCCCAGACAGATCCCGAGTCCGGCCACGCGTCGCTGATAAGCGCATGTGACCTGTTAGACTTTCGTGTTCAATGCCACGCCTCTTAATTCTGCTTCTTCGTTTATTACTTATTTGCATAGATTTTTTTATTCCATTTGATAATATTGACATCCGCACACGCTGGCTTATCAGAGCTACAAGTTTTAAATTAAGTAATCAATTTATTTGCGATACACCTGCAAAAATTTCGACAAATTTGCAATTTTAACAGTTTATTTTAGATAAAGTCTGGGGCTGGTTTTTTCGGAATTTACCAGGTTTACACATACCTGATTTCGGCCAGACAAATAAAGCAATGACTTATAATTGCACAAGTAAATAACAAATGATTAAAGTCAGGTTGACAATTGCGCAGCACACAAAATAAAAACAACAAAAACGAAACAAGCGGAAAAATAAAAAAATAATTCACAATCTACCTTTCTATAATATATTATATATGCATACATTTGCACATATATAAATACATATGTGTATGCGTATCTACAAAATTTCACCACTGTGCAAATGAGTTTTTGGCAGCTTATCAAAAAAGCGAAGGCACAGCGAGCGAACGTCGAGCAGCCCACGTCAATTTGACGTCACCAGCCAAGATCAGCAATCCAGTGGGTCACGTGTGCCACTCAGGAGCTGGAGGGAGTCTAGTCCGTTAGATATATATGCCACACAGTTAGACACGTATATGTGCATATGTGTATTTATTTCTTTCATAATCATCGTTAGTTGGCAACAAGTTGCAATCAATTCGGGACTTTTGGGCCATGACGTAAAGGCTAACAAAATATGCTTTTAGCATTTGTCACTTGTATAACGCGTTTGCATTATCTTATCAGCATTACAGAGGCGTGTTGTTGCTGCCTTGACAGCGTAGCACTTGTCCAAATACAAAATTAACAAATACAACAATTTTTACACTACACTACAATTACATTGTCAACAATCAACGTTATTGTCGCTTCTAATTGGAACTGTTGCTGTAATTGCCCTTTCAAGAATTCTAGCCCTAATATTGATTGTGCCCGTCTAATTGTTTTTTTTTTTCTCTTTCTATTTTTGTACACCCGTTTTGCAGTTCTATTTTGTAAAGCTACACAATGCATAGAGCACACACGGCCTTTAGTCTGGCGTTATCGCCGATGGCGCATAAAAACTTTGCCACATGGCTGCTCAACAGCAACAGCAGTCAAAAGGTAAGCGCCATATATATATATATATATAAAAATATAAGTCAAATTAATCAATTTATTATTCAACAGCTGATCAAGGCCAGCACCGCTGCCGCTGTGCGCACCTACAATTCAGCGGCCGCAGAGCCCTTCGCCAATGGCAGCACCGCTTCCTACGTGGAGGAGATGTACAACGCCTGGCTGCGTGATCCCAGCTCTGTGCATACTGTAAGTGCCCAACAGCTGCTTTTTTCTGTTTTCGGGAAAGGAATTTGAATTGCCTTTCGAGCGTTAATTAAACGTGTTTCTTTGTTAATATGTGCAGTACAGGTTTAGACGCCTTTTGAAAGTCTGTTTTGTTTCTGATTGTTAAATGAAATTACGTGCACTCCAGCTGTAGGGTCTTTCCAATATTGTGTTGTACATTGGCAGCTGTTTGCTGCAATCAGACTTTTACATTAAGTTAAATTAGTTAATCAAAGCACACGTGCAACAGCTTTTAAATGTATATTGACCATATATTTTGCTAACAACAATTACTTATATTTTGAACTTTTCGTTTTTAGTCTTGGGACGCTTACTTCCGCAGCAACTCGTATGTGAGCCCGCCCAATTTGGCGCCCGTGCAGGCAAACACGTTGCCCCTGACGGCATTCAATTTTGGCGGCGCTGTTGCCGGCGCTGCACCCGACTCCAAGACCATCGATGATCATCTCGCCGTGCAGGCCATCATTAGAAGCTATCAGGTATGCTTTTGCTGGGTCCATAGCGCTACTTAATAGAGTTGATACAGTTGAGATTGCAGCCGCCGCAAAGCGTACTATTTGTTGGCGCTTTTCGTTCGTTTCGTTTCACCTTTTCCACTTTTAGTTGTTTTGTTTCATTCAGGTTTCTATTTAATGTTTATGTTTATGGATTTGTTAGAGCTGCCCCCACTCCGCCCCTTTTTTTTGTGTTTCATATAAAATCACATACACACACAAGTAGCTTAGAGATTGCTTTTGTTTTTTTGTTTGGTTTACCAATCCAGCAATCGGTCCTCCCTCCAATCATGAAACCGCCCGTCATGCGATTATTGTTTACATTGTAGTTTACCTTTTATTGTACGTGTAATTAGTTTGTTTGAAAAGTTACGCACATGGGCATCAAAAGTAGTAGTAGTTATCAATATACGTTTCTGTTACGATCTTTATACAAGTGTAGTTAATATCAGGTTTTCTGTTTTATCATTAAATTAGCACAGTTATCACAGTTGTTATTGGTATGATATATGATATATATATATTTATCTGGTTTAAATAGCAGCAAACTGTTTCATTTATTGCATTATTTCCTTGCACCACATTGATTTCTTATCGTATCTTTTATACTTTATCTTGATGGGTAGTTAGTTGATCCTTTAATCTGAAACAGAACAACATAATAACAATGTTAAAAAAATATACTCTACATATGTGTATAATCAATCCTATTTATATGTATATATATATTTAAATATATTATGTATATGAATATATATGTACTATATATAGTCACGTGGTCATTTGGCATCTGATCTGGATCCGCTTGGAATTTTAACACGCGAAAAAACCGTTTGCAAAGATGGTCTTGCACGTCGCGCTAATGAAGATGTGCTCAGGCAGCATTCTGGGTTTTTGTTTGGTAAATTCTATTTTGCAAAACTCTAAAAAAAACCACCACTCTCTCTTCATATATTTAACATAGACACCCCCGACCCTCAGTTGCACCCATCCACAATCATTTACACACACTCACACACACACCCGCACACGCAAATTTGTAATCGTTCTTAGCGCTTTGCTGCCTATTTAACCCATCCGATAATCAATACTTATATATTCAATGAAATTCGGAGTTGATGAGAGGCACAGAGGCAGGCATAGTTCTTGAATTACGATTATCTTTTATCCTAGATCTTAAGTTAGCGAGTTTTCGTTTTTCTTCAGTTCAAATGCGTACTCATATAAGTGTAAATGTAAGTAACTCTCGGTGTTTGGCTTTTCTTTTCAAAAGTTGTTTATCTATCTATCGATCGATCTGTCTGTTGTTCTAGTGCACTATAGCGTTTTGTTCCACTAGCTTTAAGCGTTATCAAAAATCAGACTTTAAAACCCAATCGTAACTAAGAAAATACCCCCCAATAAAAAGCAACTCATTTCTTATACAACTGTTTGTCGCTCTAATGCTGCTTTCTTTGTGCTTTTGTCTTAATTTTAAATATAATTTGTTTATGCTATAAAATTTATTAATAATTCTTATTTTTTTTCATTTACTTTTTTTATTTAATTGCTTCCTAACCCCTCCGAAAAATGAACAAAAAAATTGTTATAAAAACTGCAATCAAAACGCAATTCGTCTATTTCGTATAAACAATGTTAAAAATTCCAAATTCTCTCTCTCTTGTATTATGTGTGTATTGTGCCAATTAAACAACGACAACAAAAACATGAATATACGAAAAACACAATATTGTTAATACTACTATGTAACAAACACAACCACCAACAACAACAAACATTATACTGACACACGTTAGATTCGAGGACATAATGTTGCTCACCTCGACCCACTCGAAATTAATACACCAGATTTGCCTGGCAACACCTCGACGAAATCCATTTACGCTAATTTCAGTTTTGGTAAGTAAGCTTTAGAGGCTGCAGTACATTCAAACGTGGCTCACGTCACAACACAACAACAACAACAAATCATTATGTTTTTGTTTCTGTTTCTTAACTTGTGTTTTTGTTCCGTTTTGTACTATATATATGTATTAAAAACCCGCCAATACTACGGTGTGTTGTGTACTTAGTAACCCCATTTTGTACCTTTCATGCACACAATCAAAAACCAAAAAAACCTCAATTATAAAATACAAAAAAAACCCCACGATATCTAGAACCAAGTAAATATCCATAATAATTATATATAATTATATAATGTATTGCTCAGTACAGTGTTGTATTATTTATGAGTCATTCTTATTAATTTTTTATTGTCATGCAAAAAACTGTTGTCTTTTTATTTATTTATATTTTTATTTGATCTTAAGTTTCCGATTAGATTGCATGTCGTCAATTGTTAGAAATTATAAAAAAAGAAGCAATTTCCCATTGTTGAAAGAAAAGCAAAACAAGTTTAACTAATTAAAAGCCCTTGACAGTCTAAAAAACAGATGATGAAAATTATGTAATCAAAACTTCAATATGAAAAAAAATAATGCATGCCTTGGTGTTATCAGATACATATATGTATATTCTCACCTATGAACAAAGAACAAGCAGAGACTTGATGTACGTGTTTAGTATATGTATATGACAGATCCGCACGCATCTGTAATTTTATATATGCATATAGAGCACAAATTACAGAATACAATCATTACACTCCGAATTTCAAAGCGCCTATCAAAAACTAATCAGCATCATAAACAAAAACACCCGTCTATGCACAATTACTAATTGTACCCTTTTAATCTAAAAAAAAAAAAAAACAAATCCCCACCCCCACATAAACAACAGGCGAGCAGGACATGGAGCGTCAGTTCAAGTTGCCCAGCACCACATTCATTGGTGGCGATGAGGCCTCCTTGCCCCTCAAGTAAGTTAAAGCCTTGATAATAACTTAATTATAGTTTTTAATTAAAACCCCTTCTTCTTTAGGGAAATTCTGAACCGTCTGGAGAATGTCTATTGCAATAAAATTGGCGTCGAGTTCATGTTCATCAACTCTTTGGAGCAGTGCAATTGGATTCGCAAGCACTTCGAGACCCCTGGTGTGCTTAGCTTTTCGCCCGAGGAGAAGCGTCTAATTTTGGCCCGTTTGACACGTGCCACCGGCTTTGAGGCCTTCTTGGCCAAGAAATACTCATCGGAGAAACGTTTCGGCTTGGAGGGCTGTGAGATTATGATACCAGCCCTGAAGGAAATCATCGATGTGTCCACCGAGCTGGGCGTGGAGTCTGTCATCATGGGCATGCCGCATCGTGGACGCCTCAACACGCTGGCCAATGTTTGCCGCAAGCCACTGAATCAAATCTTCACCCAGTTTGCTGGCCTCGAGGCCGCCGATGATGTGAGTATTTAATTTCTTGTAGCGACATCTTTTACACGTGTTCCTCCTTTGTTGCAGGGCTCTGGTGATGTCAAGTACCATTTGGGCACATATATCGAGCGCTTGAATCGCGTGACCAACAAGAACATCCGCCTGGCCGTTGTCGCCAATCCCTCCCACTTGGAGGCCGTTGATCCTGTTGTCCAGGGCAAGACACGCGCCGAGCAGTTCTATCGCGGCGATCAGGAGGGCAAGAAGGTCATGTCCATACTCATCCACGGTGATGCCGCCTTCTGCGGCCAGGGTGTTGTCTACGAGACGATGCACTTGTCGGATCTGCCCGACTATACGACCCACGGCACCATTCACGTGGTGGCCAACAATCAGATTGGCTTCACCACCGATCCACGTTTCTCGCGCTCCTCGCCCTACTGCACGGATGTGGCGCGCGTCGTCAATGCGCCCATCTTCCACGTGAACGCCGACGATCCCGAGGCTGTCATGCACGTGTGCAAAGTGGCTGCCGAGTGGCGTGCCACCTTCCACAAGGATTGCGTCATCGATTTGGTGGGCTACCGTCGCAACGGACACAACGAGATCGATGAGCCGATGTTCACCCAGCCGCTCATGTACCAGAAGATCCGCAAGCACAAGAACTGCCTGGATCTCTATGCTGATAAACTGATTGCCGAGGGCACCGTCACCGCCGAGGAGGTTAAATCGGTGGCTGCCAAGTACGAGAACATTTGCGAGGAGGCCTTTGCGCTGGCCAAGACCGAGACGCATGTCAAGTACAAGGATTGGCTTGACTCGCCCTGGTCCGGCTTCTTCGAGGGCAAGGACCCACTGAAGGTGGCGCCCACCGGCGTCAAGGAGGAGACTCTGATTCACATTGGCAATCGTTTCTCTTCGCCGCCACCCAATGCAGCTGAATTCGTTATTCACAAGTGAGTAGCCCGACTAGATTGAGGCAGATCCTATGGCCAACAAACTAATCTTGATTCCTTTGCAGGGGTCTTATGCGCGTTCTGGCCGCCCGCAAGGCTATGGTCGATGAGAAGGTCGCCGATTGGGCTTTGGGCGAGGCCATGGCCTTTGGCTCGCTGCTGAAGGAGGGCATTCATGTGCGCCTTTCTGGCCAGGATGTGGAGCGTGGCACGTTCTCGCATCGTCATCATGTGCTCCACCATCAGCTGGTGGACAAGGCCACCTACAACTCGCTGCAGCACATGTATCCGGACCAGGCGCCCTACTCCGTCTCGAACAGCTCGCTGTCCGAGTACGCTGTGCTGGGCTTCGAGCACGGCTACTCCATGACCAATCCCAATGCGTTGGTCTTGTGGGAGGCCCAATTCGGTGACTTCAGCAACACGGCACAGTCGATCATCGATCAGTTCATCTCCAGCGGTCAGTCGAAGTGGGTGCGTCAATCCGGTCTCGTTATGCTGCTGCCCCACGGCATGGAGGGCATGGGTCCCGAGCACTCGTCGTGCCGCGTCGAGCGTTTCCTGCAGATGAGCTCCGATGATCCCGACTACTTCCCACCCGAGTCCGATGAGTTTGCGATCAGGCAGCTGCACGACATCAACTGGATTGTGGCCAACTGCACAACGCCAGCGAACTATTATCACATCTTGCGTCGCCAGATAGCGTTGCCCTTCCGCAAGCCATTGATCCTGTGCACGCCCAAGTCGCTGCTGCGTCATCCGGAGGCCAAGAGCCCCTTCAGCGAGATGAGCGAGGGCAGCGAGTTCCTCCGCATCATCCCCGACCGCGGACCGGCCGGCGACAACGCCAGCAACGTGAAGAAGGTTGTCTTCTGCACGGGTCGCGTCTACTACGACCTGACCAAGACGCGTGCCGAGAAGCAGCTGGAGAAGGACATCGCCATTGTGCGTGTGGAGCAGGTGCGTCTTGAATTCATCATTTAATGTGAATGTGAATTGCATTTGATTGTGTTTTGTTGCTGCAGGTCTCGCCCTTCCCCTTCGATCTGGTCAAGGAGCAGGCAAATCTGTACAAGAACGCTGAGCTTGTCTGGGCCCAGGAGGAGCACAAGAACCAGGGCTGCTGGACGTATGTCCAGCCCCGTTTCCTCACCGCTCTCAACCACAGCCGTGATGTCAGGTGCGTGCTAAGCATTAAGTGATTCCACACAAGTGATTCTGTATAGTGTATACGGAGAAACACAGAAATCCGCCCACAACAAGTCGCACTCTCTATACACTCTCTCTGTTTCCCTATCTCTAATTATATTTCTCTTTATGGTTCTCTCTGTAAGCTGCACCTTTGCAGCTTGCCTATGTTGGTTTTTCTCTGGTTTATTTACTTAATTCAACTTTTTGCTGCACTTGATGCACAAATTATTTTTTAAGTCTTTCTCTTATTTTTCTCACTGTGCATTCTGGCACTTTCTCTCTATCTCTCTTTGTATTTGATTTGGTTCTCTTTCAACAGTTTCTAGTTTTTGCCTTAATATCTCATTTGTTTTTAACTTTTCTCATTCTCATCGAACTCTGCACTATCATCGCTTTAGCTAATTCTTCTTCTTTCAAGCTTTTACTAATTTTATTTTATTTTTTTTAAGAAGTTTAGCGTGCACAGAGTCTATCTACTTATTGCGATCTTTCTCTTTCGCGCTCTGAGTAGCTTTAGTCTAAGATCTCTTTTACCAAAAACAAGACCATGCTACACACACACATACGCACACACACAACACACACACACACAGCTACACTGAGTACAATTGACGCATGTTTGAGTCCCACAATTATTTTCAAAAACAGACTATACAAAAATGTCGCATTCTAAAGTTCATCTGCGCAAATTGGCTTCATGTGAACCGACTACACACACACACACATAACATACGCATACACATACACACCAACATTGTGCCATATAAATATTTTTTTTATTTGCATGGCTTTTTAATAATCATTAGTTGATTTTTTTCTGAAACGATTTTCGTTTATTTTTTTGTTGTTTTTTTGTTGACTTAACTAATGATGTTCAAGATCAAGAATGTTCTGTTCCTTGAATTCCTTATCCTATCCGTTTGTGTATATCTTATATATTTTGTTCAATCAACCAATTGGCAAAGCAATTATCCAATTACAAAAAAATAAGTAAAAGCAATCAAAATCAAACCAAAAAACTTGTCCTCTCTCTCTCTCTTTCTATCTCTCTCTGTGTATGTGTTATTGTTACAGCCAAAGCGATGAACAATCCACCTTCTCCAATACAACTACTACTACTACCACTGATAATACTAATAACGAATCCGATTCCGACTCCGATTCTAATTCGAAACCCTGGCTAAGTCGCATGTTCGCCTCCAATAAGAGTGATACCGTTGATACCGCCAGTGGCGATTTTAATGCCGCCAAGCATTTCGATTTAAAGCACGTACGTCACGATTTCAATAGGCCCGCGGGCAATGCGGCCGCGCCGGGCGTGCGCATTACAAAAACCGGACGTAAAATTAGGTGAGAGGGCCATATAAACGCAATCAAAGATTATCTCGTAATACTACTGCATACTCGATGCGCGTCTATCGAACTACCTAACTACTACCTCTAACTATAACTATCTACGATCTACTATCAACAAATTAGCTCTTTATCTATATATCTGCAACAAAAATATAACTCTATCTGTGTCTCTCTCTCTCTTAACCCAAATTGCAAAACTCTAAATTCTAATCCTGTATAAATTTGTTCAAATTTTATTCTGTCTCCAAATCGAACAACCCCAAAATGTTTTTTTTGGGAGCCTGCATTTTGTTTTTCCATATCCATTTGCGTTTCTGGTTTGTTTTTGTCTTTATTCAAGCGCAATTTGGCATGAATATTGTTTATTTTTATGGGTCCTACATCGAATTCATAAAAAAACTACTCTATAACAAACTTAACTCTCCAGCACAAACACACACACACTTTTTTAATACTAACTATTTAACTTTCTTATTGCAACAATTTTTGTCCTAACTAGTTTTAATTTCTGTTCGTAGCACGCGCATTTTTTGTATGTGATTTTTTTTTTATCATTTTACTGGTATTACGAACCCCAGGGCCCATAAGTCATATTCCTAACCAAACTGCCCAACCTAACTGAGCCCTCAATGCTGCATTTCGTGTGTTTGTTCAATGTTTGTCGTATTGCCACAACAAACAAACATACACAAGTACATATATACATATATTATACCTTAGGCGTACACTATTCCTGAAGATCACTGCATCTTCAAGATTTCAAAGGACTGACCATAAAATATCATTAAAAAATATTTTAAGTTTCTTTCGTTTCTTTAATTATCAATATTCATAAACTTGATCAACATTGCAAGGTTTGGGTTCTAGTGTCCTGTGCATATCTTCTATCCTTGTGTCCCTTATGGTCGGGGGATTTATCCAAGTTCTGCCCCTTAGTTTTTATATTACGCTGCATTCTTGTTTTACATTTTATTTATAATACTTTGCGCTGGCCTTAACTCTTCCATTTCATTGAACATGCCTCATAACTAAGCTAAAAATAAACCATTTATTATAAAGAAAAAGAATAAACTGAACTATTCAGCTATATAGAAAACAATAATCTAGTGCACGTTCTCTAACCAAATCAAATAGTGAAATTGTTATATGTGTACTCACTTTTAATGGATTTTAATTGGATATTAATTAATATTTCTGTGTTATCCTCACTATCCACAGCTATGTTGGACGCGCTTGTGGCGCCTCAACAGCCACCGGCTCCAAGGCGCAGCATATTCGGGAGCTGAATGCGCTGCTCAACGATGCGATTTCGACTTAAGGGCCCAACTGATCCCCAACATAATGCAGTTCGCGAACATGGATCAAACTAATGATTATGAAAGAAACAAGAAAACAATGGAAGAAGTTAAAGAAACAATTGAAATGGATTGAATATTAATTATGATTATATATTTTGTAATAGAAACGTATGCAGTCTTTGATACGATTTTTTCTGACGAAATTGTTAAGTGCATTGTGTGGAAGTAATGAAATTTTTAAATATTAGTTTAGTGAAATTGATGCAAATGAGCAAATAACAACAAGAACACGAAATGTTTAGTGTTTAGCAGTAAAAACAAAAACAAAGAAACACTCACAAAAACTTTAAAACTTTAAAGTAAAGAATTCAAATTCTAGTAGCTGATAAAACAAAACAAAACAAAAAAATACACACACACACACTTTATATATATATATATATAAAATATAAAGAAAGAACCGTGAAAAAGCAACAACATTTTCAAAATGAATGTACTTTTATTTAACTTTTATGCTTAATATTTATTTTATTGTATTATATATTAATTAACTATCTCAAAAACTTATGAATGCAAATCTTTGCAAAGTTACAACAACAAGAAGAAGAAAGAAATCATTAAGTGTTTTTGTTTGCCTTTGCTTAAGTTATACAATTTTGTTTAAATAAAAGAAGGAAGCATATGTATATATATTTATATATGCTTACATAAACAAAAATATATATAACGAGAGTACTTAAGTTGACTAATTAAAGGGAGGAACAACAATGTTTATCAGGGATGCTGCGACTTTTTTGCATTGGGGAATGCTTTAAGTATTTGTACTGTCACAATTTTTTGAATGTACTTAGAATTAAAACAGAATGCGATTAATATACACACATACGTACATATTATTTGATATGTATTAAAAGAATCCTGTGCACCATTTGCAGCACTTGTGCTATAATTTATAATATATTTACCAAATGATATATTACTCATATAAATTGATATATTTGCACCCTTTTCTTGCACCAATATATGATATTGAACGTAGAGTGATAATGGAAAAATTACACATACACCTTTTCCAAAAAAACAAAGAAAACAAAACTAACTATTTTACTAAAAAAAAAAGACCGTATACTAATGCGAACAAAAAAAAAACAATTGAGAGAGTAAGAGAATGTGTGTGTCAAAATACTAAACTTTACTCTTAAAAAATTTTAAAATTTCTAATCAAAGGAACGAAAAATAAAAACCCTACTTTGCACCAGCGACAATTTCAGCTAACAAGTTAAAAGTAGCATGTTAACTTAAAAATTTACTAACATTGTGGCAAGTGTTTAACAGATACGAGTATGTAAAAAGTGGATTATGAATAAAATATATACATATATATATTAAGCACATCTACATGACTTTGAATTTGGTTTACATTGTGAGTAATTAAATACTTAGTTGAAGATAAGCTAAAAGCACAATTAAAAGATAAAGGTTAACTCTGAATGGATAAGCTAATGAGCTCATGCGTGCTACTTATAGAGGTCTGTATGCTTAGACTTGTTAAAATTAAATCTCTTCCTTGAAATAGTTAAGTCTTTGACTTGACCAAGTTATCTACTAAATCAAACATGTTTTGCAACTTATCAATAGAGCTGACTTTTTGGTTAGGCGCAGACTAGCTCGCCTAATTTTTTGACGAAAGAAGAAGTCTCCGTTTCTATATTCTTACATATATTTCATATCCAATCTAATCCTTAAATATAAGTGAAATAAAAAAAACATCAAACTATTATATAATATAGACTTATATAGAAACAAAATCAGATCTTAAGTACACACACCTTTGCATTTATGTGAAAGGGTATTTAGTCTTCGCCTTCTCGATGTTAACTGTTCTTTCTCGTTAGTTTTCAATAGGAAGTGATGCACTGATGAATTTCCCATTTTCACTGGCGTTCTACATGCTCGCATTAATATTCTCTGTGCGCCGCACTTTCACATCGTGTTGATGCTGATCCTCCGCCGCCTGCGACGTCGATCTTCCTGTCTGACAACTTGGACAACACAAATTGGGCAAAGTAAAACGCTCACTTTTTGCCAATTTTCACACAGGTGGGCAGCTCGCACAGCAATTCCATTGAACGAACATCTTCGAGCGTTTTACTTTACTTTCTAATGTCCGCAGCATTTCTTGTTTTGTGCTGATCGAACCCCTTGGGCGATAAAACAAGCAAAAAGGCAGCCGCAGAAACAGTGAACGCTCTATGTAAGTAGTTGAAACTGAGGCCATAACGTGTTTTGAATTCTTTATTTTTTTTTTTTTTTATATAATTTTTTTTTTTTGGCAAAAATGGGGACGACTATCATGCGTCGCTTACTGTTGCAGATAAAAACCGCCCTGTGAATCACTTTAAAGAACATTGGCTGAAAGCTCTCGCAACACCACACGCCATAGAGAAATTCTTTATTTTATTCTTTATTTCTCTATGACCACACGCTAATTGGCTTTGGAACACCCTGTGACAATTCAATTGCTCTCTACTCTCTCTGTTCGATGCTCCATTTCTTAATGTACACAATCACTGCTCGCTGACCTTCTCGAACACTGTGCCTGAAAGCTTTGCAATGCCGCAGACTAATTGGCAGCTGTCCAAGCTTTTCAATGCATCCCATTGCGCCTTCGTGCGCTCTGACCTCCTCGGCATTAAAGCTTCAGCTTTTAGCTTCGTATCAATAGCGTCGGCAGCGCACGCTGCTTTAGCTTTAGGTCTCAGTCACTTTTCAGTCTTGTTGTGCCCGCGGACGCGATCGTAAGAAAACAATAAAGCAGCAAACGGGTCGCTTAGGTTTCGGATTCCGATTCCGAAACGGAATTATGTACGTTTTCGGTTTCAGTTTGCTATTGTTATCGAAACCAATTGGAATTGTGCAACTAAATGGTGGCAGGCCCGTTGTGATTGATCGATTGTGGGGCGCTAGCAATTAAAAAAAGCGTGTGTGTGTGCTAAGAAAAGTAAAAGTGTGCGCCACAATATGTGGCAAGTGCTCCAACCACAACTGCAACTCCGACTCCAGCAGCCACAGCAACAACAGCTGCTTAGCCGGCAATGGGAAAGTGCATGCAAATTCGCTTATTAAATGCTATCTTTGAATAATACATAATGTTTACTAATTTGAGTATGAATAAAGTCGCATAATTTGATTGTATTTTATATAATACCGCGATTCAAAGAGTTTTTTTATATTCATACCGTGAAAAGTGTTAATAGTGTTGGCTTTATAAATTGATTTCAAACGGTTTCAAAAGTTACAAAACAGCTCAAAATGTAAGTGCATTGATAAAGATTGATAACAAAAAAACCCTTTTCACATATTATTTATGGGAGCCACAATTCCAACAAAGGAAATGCTATTCGTTTAAAATACTCAAATTCAATTATTGTATTTTTTATTGCACTGTGCTGATAAAAAAAAAAGCGCGCTCTTATCAGTCGTCAATTTCCTCGGAATAAGATATATGCATATAGTGTATTTATGTGCTGTGCATGTGTTTATATCCAGAGCAATTTGTTTGTGCCTGCCTCGAATGGTATCGCATGTCAATGGAAATTCTCTGATTCATGCAATTTATTGTATTTGTTTTACAGATTTGCTCTACGTTAATCTGAGCACTTATTACGCACTGTTATTTGAGTTAACTATATATGTATATATATATATATATATATATATATATGTATGTGTGTTTATGTGGCAACAACAACAGCAAACTGATTTATTTGCCTGTTTGTTTGTTTTGGCTTTTTTACGCCCTTCTTTGGCAATTTACGGACTTTAGAAAGCTGCTAAAAGACAAATAAAGGTTGGACCCGCCGCTCGTTGAAAGTTTTGCCCGCCGGCAGAGAGTCTACACGCAATAGATCAGCTAAGATCTTTTGTGGTCCGACGTCGTCGTAATCTGGCAGTGCCTGCTGTTTGTATTGCGCCCCTGCCGCGTGCTTCCTCTTCCCCCCACCCCACCCCCCAAAGCGCTTCTCATCCGCACTTGGCCAGTGTTTATTGTCTTAAGTAATTGAAAAAGCCTCACTTGCGGCAGTTACAGTTGCATATTTGATTACACTGTGCGGCAAGAAATTGAGACAGCATTCATTCATGTGAGAGGTTCAGTTAAGGAACATTTAAAAAAACGCAATTTTGAAATATATTACATTTCTATGCACCCCTCGAATTTATGAAAATTGCATAGAAAGGCGATTGCGAAAACTGAAGAAGAGAGTGAATAAATGTGTATGAGAGGAATAAAACGATTAAATGAGAAAAGAAGTGCAAGAAAGAAAGCAGAAGAACACAACAAAAATTGTCTTAAAAACTTCGCCTTTCTCTGCGAATTTCATAAATTTATGTAATAATTGTTGCAAATACAGAATTTTTATTATTTAAGTAAATAAGTAATAATCAAAACTGAAACAAACAAAAAAAATAGGTTGTATTGAATTAAAAATTCTGATGTTATTTCAGAAAATAGAAGAGCATTTTGCCAATATAATTGATCTAACAGATTATTTATAGTGCCTTTTTAAATACATAAACTCATTACAATTTCGTTTTTGCCGTAGAATGATGACATTTTTCTGAGCTAAAACCTGTAGCACAGTGTTGTTTGTCTACAACTATTTCTTCCTGTCTCATTTAAAACAAGCTAAGTATAATGGCAAATACGTATGTATGGGCAAGTGCACACATATATATATATATATATATTTGTAGATAACCCGTCGTCAAGTCAACTCATTTGAACAGTGTCCACTTTGATGTCTGGTAATTTCAATGTAATTCTGTAATAAAGCTATTTGCCAGGTTTCCGTTCACCTCGGAGTTTCAGTGCCTCCAAAAATTAACCATAATAATATGGTTATGCATATCATAATCATATGCCGAGTCTTGAGATGAAATACTTTCCATTTTCATGCGACCAGAGTCAGTGGGAATGGGATCGTAGTGTGTTCACAGCTTCTGCTATTTTATGTTTTTCATTTTGTTTTTTATTATTTAGCTCATAATTTGCATAGCTACACAGAAACTATGCGAGTCTTATTGTTACGAGTGCCACCATGTAATTTGGCTGCAATGTGGGCGGGTATCGGCCCAATGTACACGTTTAATTGTCGATACAATTTAGTTTTTTCTGGCTTTAATCATTTTTGTATCTGATGGATGCACATAATTTGTAGGTGGGCGCGCTGACAGTTTTGGTTTGGCTTGACTCAACGTTCAATTTGTATAAAATCAAATTAGCTTTATGCTACGATACACTTAAAAAAATAAAAAACTACAACATTTTTTTTGTTTTAGTTTTATTGCTGTTGAAATTTGCAGTGCAGAAAGTCAAAATAAAGCTGACTTTATTGCATACAATGTATGTCAGACATTCCCTTTTTTATTGATCTGTAAAATTCAGATTTCCATATACATGTCTCCGAATTTTAGATACTTTTCTCTCAAACACTGAAATTTGTTTTTTTATATAATGTAAAATAATAAAAGAAATTTTAAATTAACTATTAATATATATAAATATTTATATAAGACACATATAAAAAAAAATTTGTATTTTTTGAAACTTAGTGGTTTTTATATAAATACATATATTATAATATTATAATAAAAAATACAACTAAAACTTATAAACAAAAATGACCAGACTCTTACGATAAATACAGACTGCAATGCAAAAAGAAACACGTACGCGTATTCCATGGTTAAGATTAAACACATAATTATATGTAATACATTCAGATTATGGAATTGCGACAAGCTGAGGTAAAGTTTTTTTGTGTTGTTTAACTTAAGATTAATTCAGCGGGAATTCCATTTAGTCGGGTTCTTTCCTCAAGTGTAGACACAGAGCAAAACTGACTCGTTTTTTAGGCTACAGCTCGTGTTGGCTTATTGTTTGTGTCTTGAGGGGCATTCCTGTGGCTCTGACTCATAACAAGCCAGCGAAGAAAGCGTCAAGTGGTCCACGTTGGTCCGAATTTAAACCGGTCAACTTAACAGTGCCAGCAAAAAGTCCATGGACGCACGTGGCAGCTGTTTGGTGCGCTCTCGAAATTTAGATGGCTGGCAAATTGTTGCAGTTGCTGTTGCCATGGCCAATGCATTTGTTCGGGCCAGCCAATGAACTTTGCTGCGAATGTTTAAAACATTTCACATCAGCAGTTTCAACTAAATGCATACACATATAGCATATATATATAGTTGAGTCTATAAGTGGAAAAACACGTCATTTTGTCTTCACACTCGCTCGACTTTTAACTAGTTGCTGACATTTTGAGCTGCTGACTGATAACTGATCAGTGATCGATTGTCTTAACTTTCCTCACGTCTCTTGGAGCATGCTAATTAAATTCCCAACGTCATCATCACCATCATCATTATCGGGTGTTTTTATTCTCTTTCACAGTCTGCGATTTATGGACAATTTTTTTTTTTGTGAAATTCCGCATTGAATTTTTGTCTTTTTTTTTAATTTTACCTTATTTTTTGTTTTTTTGTTTGCTCATTGTTATGCGTTTGGCATTTGGTTTTTGCGACAATGATTTTATAGTATTCTATATAGTTCAATGCTGTTCAAAAAAACGATGTCAGCTTGTGGGCGTCTTAAATGTGGTAGCTGAAGTAGCCCATGTGGCCCAGAGAGTTCATTCAACGAGTTTTGATTTTTTGTTTCTTTTTTTTTTTTTTGATGAGCTCACTTTATATGACACCTGTAATCTAAGGAAGTGTGGCTAGATTGGCGAATAGAAATTTAAACACTGACTCACATCCCATTTTCATAGCTGCAATAAATGTACTTGGTATCAAAGACTATCTCTAGAGTGGACCGAATAATACAGCAAATTTTGACTACAAATTAAATGACATCCCATACCTATATCTAATCATAGAATTTTAAAATAAAATATAGGGTATCTCCTGAATAATCTCTCTTATTTATCAAATTTTTAATCAGCAATTGAAAATTGAAATCTATGACGTTTTTAGTTTCTGCCGTTTCGATAAACTAATCCCCCTCGTTTCGCTTGTGTTAGCTGATTGCGCATTCGCTGCGACTTTCTTCTCGACTTACCTGTACGATATGGTTTAGCCCCAGTTAACTGATTAATCACGACTCGTCGACCGACAACTGGCGATCGCGTGAAGAGTACGTGGCACAGTCGCGTCGCGAATCGGACACAAATCACGTCTGCGCTAACGGCTTCTTGCACAGTTCCCCCCGGGCAAGGTCGTTGGCTCTAATAAGTAAGCCAAAGAGAACTGAAATTCAACATTTCAAATTTCATATTTCAATCGCATGTGACACTGTGGAAAGTCTTTTACCCGCTCAGCTAGAAATTCGCATCTGTTTCACATCTTGTCAGCTTCTGTAACTCCAAGCCGCCAAATGCGCTGTGCGACAAATTAACTAGACCAAAAAAGTTGCTTACTAATTAGATTTAACGCACAACGAAGCTCAAATACGCTACATTCATAAATAAAATGGAATAGTTAGGGGAGTCGGAAAGGGATGTTTTTTTAAATATCCTTACAGGAGCTGAAAAAGCTTTTCTATAATTGCTCATTTTTTTCACAAAAAAGTCAAAAAATTTTATTTTCAAAAATGCATATATTTGAAATGTAGAATCAATCTAGATGACAAACAATGACCAAAATGCCCTCAAACATGAAAATCGGTTGAGTTTTGGTAAAGTTATGGGAGTTTGAAATATGGGAGCTAGGATTCCAAAAACTTTACATGTCAAAATTTTTATCAATTTTGGCATGATTTTGACGCAAAAATTTACCCCCTCAGAATCACCTTTAATGCTGTTTTTTATACTAATTATATAACCCACAATCGATTTAAAATTCTAGTTCGTAAATCTAAATTTAAAAAAATTTTTTTTTTCCAAAATGAGGAAGGGTTTTCCCTTACATGATTTTTTCACAAAAAAATCCAAAAAAATTTATTTTGCAATAATGCAGATATTTGAAATGTAGAATCAATCTAGATGACAAATAATGACCAAACCGCCCTCAAACATGAAAATCGGTTCAGTTTTGGTAATGTTATGGGAGTTTGAAATATGGGAGTTACGGATCCGAAAACTTTACATGTAAAAGTTTTTGTCAATTTTGGCATGATTTTGGACCAAAAATTTGATCCCTTCAGAATAATCTTTAATGTTGTTTTTAAAACTTGTTGAGTATGTGTATATGTAATGTGATATACCCTATTCCATTAGGCACCTGTCATAGAAAGAGGGAGAGAGTATAAGTCAGAGGGAGTAGTAAGGAGGGTGTCAGGGCAGCTGCAGATTTCTTGGCGCAGTGCGCGACGTCTTCGTCTGATTTCGTCAGTCGAAAAAAAGTAACGGTAATTAAAGCTTTTTAGTCGCGTAGCGCAGCTGCTGCGAATGATTTATGTGCATTGTTTCGTTTTGGGCGGCATTGTGCGGGGCGTGGCAGCGTTGGCCCACAAATGTGGAGCGCCCACTTGCGCCAGTCGGTTAATGCAAATTACGAGCGAGGCGTGGCCCAGGGGCGGCCAGAAGAGTTGGCAACAAGTGTCGGGCAAAATGCAATGCAATGTTTTTGTTGCTTTGCCGCTTGCCACATGCTGTTGGCTCATAAATCGACGCAGTCTCAGATGAGACTGTGCCAACCACACACACACTCACTCCTCCCCCTTCCCTTGCTAGTTGTGAGTTGTTGGCGCTGACAGGCCCATGTTTGGCTTGTTGTTGCTTGACGTTTTTTTTTTCTTCACATTTTTTGTGGGCTCATTGAATTGAATGAAAACGAAAACCAGGTTTGCGGGTCGCCTTGCGAAATTTCGCACAACTCTTTGGCATTGTGCACGCTTTTTGTTGCATCCTCAGCCAGTAGTACAGTTAGCTGATAAGCGACTGTTAAATGCTTGCTAATATATTTGCCACCATAATGACTTTAACAGCGCTTGTGCGCTGGTCACCCTAAACGGCGAGCGCACGTTAGCTGCATCTCGCTCGCACGCCGTGCTCAAAAACAAAACTGTTAAATTGTGTTTACTTTGCGTTTCTTGTGTTTTTGTTTTTTTCGCCGTTTGCTTTGTGCTGTTGTCTGTTGAACTTGGCAAGAACTTGCGACTCGAACTGGTATTGAATTTTTCTGTTATTTGTTTTTGTCTTCGTGTGCGCCTTTGCGTACATGTGAGTGTGCTTTTTTTTTATGGTATTAGGCTTTCGTCACAAGCCAAAAACTTGTTTCCGTGCGCGTCTCTAATGCGATTTACGCTAGTTGTGCTGACATTCCAAAGGCGAGCAGCATCGCGCACTGATGAAGTGTGGAGGTGAGGAAACAGCTTTAAATCAATTAGAGTGGCCAGCGAGTTGATTAAAATTTGTTTAGCTAATTAAAATGCCGCTGCTCAGAAGCCAAATGCCAATGAACGCTGTCCACAAAGAACAGGCTCTGTTTAATCGACTGCAGCCTGCATCCGCCAGTGCGCAGCTTCACCCAAGAAGCTGCATTTGTGGGTCGTTGGCAACGACGGCGGCGGCGGCGTCGGCGTCGTCGCATACTTGCGGAGAAATGCAGCGCAGCGAGCAGAATCATAAGAATCAGAACAAAATGCAGGCAATGCACAAGAATGCGAATCGGCGCGAGACACGAAAGCCCAAAGACGCAGGCGCAGACGCAACCGTCGAAGTTGCAGCGACGCTGGCATTGTCATGCGCTGCTCGCGTCGCAGTCGCAGCCATCGACACGGCCGTCTGCTGCGAAGCTCAGTTAGTTGCTTTGCAGTCGTTCGCCGAGTCGCACGTTTTGTCTTTCGCTGTTTGTATTTTGTGTGTGTGCGTGTGTGTGTGCTGAGCTGCGCGCGCGCTTAAAGCTCTTAATTTGTGTTTACGTTGTTTGTTTTGCCTGCTATCGAAATTTGATGGAACTAAAAATAAATAAAAATATGTGCAATAATCAAAGTAATCAATAATTGGGCACGCACATTTTGGGTATGTGTGTAAAGTGAAACGAAAGTGGCTGGCAAAAGTGAAACGCCCACAAAAGCAAATCAAGCCAAGAATCTAGCCAAACCACTCAGCCCACATATAAAAATAGTTACAACAACAACAACAACAGAAGCAGCAGAAAATTTCACCAAGAACAGGCTGCGCTGCCTCTGCCAAGCCTTTCAATTTGAGCCTTGTGTGTGTGTTAATTTTTTTTTTTTTTTGCTTCTACCTATTTGTGGATTATTTATGTATATGGCAACATCTGCGATTGCGGCTGCTTCTTCTTCTTCTGCCACTGCGCACACATCTGTGGTTTGGCTTAATGGTAATTAAATGGTGTTTTACTCTTTTTTTTGTTGCTGTTCTTTAACTGTAAACGGCTTAGCTTTGACGTTTTTTGTTTTGGCCTCAGAACTGACCTTTGCGCCTGGCCTATGGCTAATTCTGTGCCTACTGCACAGCGTGGCTAAGACGGTCTCATCTTACGGTTAACAGGCTAGTGTTACCGTTGTCTTTTGCCCAAGTTGCTGTTAACATAAAAAAACATAAAAAAACAACTACAACAAGCAACATTAAGCTTAGTTTGCCAATGCTGCACGCTAATTACACGCCTCTGTGCCTTATGCGGTCTCTCAGACTACCTCCAATGCCTCCAACCGGGCTCCCTTTCCCTACTCCCCTCTGACTGGCTTTTGTTGCGGTTCTTTTGCCGTGTGTGAAAATACTTGGAATGCAGTTAATGTGCATACAGGTGCATTAACTATATAGTACATCTAGATATATATGTACATGCCTCAGAATCGCAGTTACCAGCCAAAATTGATTTGGCAACAGTTTTGACAGTTTGGCCGCAAGTGTTGGCTGATAAATTATAAATCTGACTAATTAGTTGCACAACACAAAAGTGTGTAAACAACGTGATAAACAAAAATCGAAATGACTAATGTTTAACAATTTTATCAGTATGGCTATAGAAGGAACTTGGTATAGAAGGTTTGAAGGTATTGCATTATAGGTTAACAGCTAGGGGTAATGTGTATAATAATATAATAGGCTTAGGCGTAAATAAACGCAAAAGTTCGTAAAATTATTGTATATAGTGCACTCAGCGAAAACACGACGTTCTTATTCCAAGTACAACTATTCAAATTGTCGTAAATTTTTATATTAATTGTATAAAAAACGGCAAACACATTCAGAAATTTACATTTCTTCCAAAATTTAAACAGCTCCAATTCTTGATGTAAATACAAAGTTTTCTCTGTGTGTTTGTTTATGAAAGTTAGAACTTTCAAAAATGCTTTTATTTTATGGGCAAAAGCTATGAACAACCCCCAGTTATTAATTTTACTTAACAAATTCTGAAAATATTAATAGCCAAGTTAAGGAAATTAGATAGCCAATTTATAAAAGTATTTATATAAATATAAAATATTTTTAAAAAAATGTGTTTTCTTGTCTGTTAAAAAAGATGTCCATTATCAAGGTTCATGATTTCATTCTCCGTAAATTCATTGAACTTTTTTAAAATATTAAAAAGCTAAAGTTACGATATTTAATTATTAGTTTTCCCATCAATTTTATATGAAGAAAAAATTCTGCGTTCTAAAGTTTTTGTATTTGTATATTTATAGTTTATTGTGTTGCTCTATGAACTTTTTGATATTCTTGTTTCTGTACACTTCCGATTTTTTTAATAGTATATTCAAGATTAGGTTATTCTAATCGAGACTAAGGTTTACAGACACCTAAAACCGTACTAAAGAAATTTTATATATGAGCGGACTTGGCAAATTTTGCATCTGATTATAGGGTATATAAAGACTCTTTGACACGTCGAGAGCATATTCATATGTATGTATAGAGCGGACTTTAATTTAGTTAATTGAATTTGCCTTAAACTAGACGAAATGGCGAACATAAGACGGATGAATGAAGAGTGAAAACAGACGCGAATAACAGAAGCACAAAGCCCGCACTTTGCAAAACTCGCACAAAGGGAACCTCAGACAAACAGACAGACCCTTGGACAGTTGGACAGATGGACAGACTGAGCTGGCATATGGCATGCAAAATGGAACAAACCCTCGAGTGGTGGCCACTATGAAAACTATCGACCCGATGCTCCCCTCCTCCCTCCTCCCACCACCCAGCTCGCTAGTTATTTGTTTACGCTTGTTTAATGTGCCGTTAAGCATACGCCTTGTTGACCAGCCCCAACGTGTGGCATTGACGATTGACGGGGTTGAATTTCCGCCACATATTTAGGGGTTGGCCAACAGCAGACGGCAGGCTTTCAGTTGGCCGGGTGGTTGCACTTGAAGGTAGTTGGTAGTTGCCCCGGCAACCGGCTAAGCAAAAACAAATGCAACTCGCCTCGATTATTAGACAACAAATATTTTTCAGTCGAAGGTCCGTGTGGGGTGTGTGACGTAAACGTGACTAACGGTGAACTTAAAAATGTTATAAATATATATTATAAAATTTTTCATTATTTGTGCGGTAAATGTGAGTAAGTGAACTTTTTGTGAGCAATAATATTTAATGACCTTTCTTGATCAAGTGTTAATAACTAGAACTACCCTAAGGCGAATTAAGTTATAGTACAATTCCAGTAATTAATACTACAATAATAGGTTTTAAAAGCAGCATTTTTTTCAATTCAACGTTTTTTACTAAAATTATCAACAGATTTTCAGGCAAAGTTCTCTTTATACGCTGTATTTCGAATTATAAATAGAATTAAGCTAGTTTTGTTTAAGTTAAATTTCATTAAAATACAATTAAAATGTTTTGTCAGCTTCCCAATGTTAATGTTAATGTTAAAATTTCCAGCAATTAAAAGCGCTTATACAATTTCAGTTAGTTTTATTGCTTTATTTTTGCTTTATAGAATTGATTATCAACAACTTTGGTCATTATAAAATTGTTTCTCGAGATCTTGATGGAATCTTCACTTAATTTTTTTTCAAGACAGTTCATTAGCTTGCCGCCGAAATAGTCAAAGATGCTGAAAACAAAAAGGCCGAAAAAAAGAAAAGTAAACTTTCACATTTCTAATGGGTCTTTGTTGACCACAGCTTCTTCTTCTTCTTCTTCCATGTCTACTACTGCTTTGCATAAATAGCAATAAATTTTCCTTGCTCTAATTTATTGAAATTCCAAAATATATCGCATATCGCGTATTTCTGGCATTTGGTGAATAATTCTCATTTATCGCTTCAAGTCTTCCGCATTCAGTCACATGCAGCAGCAACAACAGCAGCAGCATCAGCATCAACAGCAGCCACTAATCGTGATATTTCTTATTGTTGTTCTTTATTAAGTAAATGCGTGTCTAATCGCCAGTTCTTATTGGAATGGCTAACAATGATATCAGACCTGGTATTGGATTTGTATTAGGCCTTGGACCTTAACTTTATTTTAACTGCCTTTTTTATGTTTTGTGCTCTTTCACTTTCACCTCCTCAACTTGTATTTGACAATGCAGCTAACTGTGAAAAGCTCACTCAAATTATGACCAGTTTTTTTATTTAACTTTATTTTTTTTAACTTTTTAAAATGCACATCCGTCTCAATAAGCCCGTGCATCTGTTTATGGGCGCTGTCAGTGCATCTTTTGGAAAGGCATTTGCATTAAACTCACAAATGCAAATGCATAAACATACAAAAAAAATTATATATGTATATATATTTATGCTTTTCAACTAGCAGCGGAGTCTATCAGATACCCTGTTATTACATTAATATGATATACAGAAACAATAATTAAATCTATGTGTGCCAAAAATTAAAACTTTCACTTTTAATAATACTTTAATTTACTTTGCTTTTAATTCTTCGAATTTTAAAAATTCCAAAAAATATTCTAGTACTAAATATTGGCATTGACAGTTTTATCTGAACAAAGAATATCGTATACATATTATAAATATGTAAACAAAATTGATATTTACTGTATAGTATAAGAAATGGTCATAATTTTGTCATACCTTATATTTACCACTTAATGGCTACAGGGTATCTATTTATATAAATATATAAATGTCACAGCTGCAGGTGCACCACTGCATATAGAGACAGAGAGAGAGCTAGTTTTCTTTAAAGATTTGCCAGACTTTTGTTTTCATTCACATATTATATTTTTACTGCATACTCTGCATTGTTTACATTTTCCATTTTTGGCTTATCGCTTGACTTTTTAATATGCAAAGCATTCGTTGTTGTAGCTTTTGTCGCTTTTGTTTTTAGCTCGATTTTTTTTTTATTTTGTGGCCAACGAGTTGTTAACCTGGCTGTCAGTCGGCCTTAGTTTTCAGCTGTGACATTGGCGTCTCTCAATCAAAAATGGCATCGACTAACGCATAAAAATCAATTTAAATGCGTCGCACCTTCAAAGACTTATAAACCAATTGAATTTTAGTTGATTTTGCATGCTAATTTTATTTTTTGTGCTTTTTTTTTGTTGTTACTTAATACGAATTTATAAACATGAGACTTTATTCTCTGTGTGGCAGAGAATTTCATCAGATCTTTTATTCGATTCCCATGCAAAGATAAGAATCAAACGTTGAATTTATATTTATGTATGTATCTATATACATATATTTATAGTGGCTAGAAAGCCATGGGAAAAACGGTTTTAGCCAAGTTTTGCGCCCAGCTAATTTGTCTATAAAATTTTAATAAAACATTTATTTATTTTCTCACTCAATAAACATGGAATTTGGTGTCAAATATGCGAATAGATAAACATTTCAATATGTTTTTTGGCCAAATGAACGTTTGCGTAATCAACAATTTTAGCTTCTTATTTACATTGCAAGCGTGTGTGTCAACTGTGTGTGTGTGTGTGTGTGCCTGGCTCGTATTTAATATTTTGTTTAAATACCATTTGCAATAGCGCAAAATTGTTTTGTTATTCGCAACGCGTTCGTCGCAAGTGCTGACAAAAGCGGCTCATAGAGAGAAGGAGCGGGTAGAAGAAGAAGACCTGGCTATAACTACGACAACAGCTAACAAAAATGGCTTACAAAAAACTTTTTTTTACACTGGAAAGAAATGTTTGCTTTTTATGTAATCTCTCATTATAATTGGCATTTGTGTGTGACAAAAACGTGAGCGCAAAAGCGTGGGGAGGGGAGGGGAGGGGCGGATTGTGGGGGTTTTATACTAGCGTGCAGAGTCTGCTAACAACATGTGCGGCAGTTAGGCAAGCACTTTATTATATTTTTATAGTGTTGCCTGTGCGCAACGCCATCGATAAGATCGAATTGCCAAAAAAATCATATCACGCATACGCAACGTTGTGCCCACACAACATGTGAGTGTGCCCATGTGTGTGTGTGTGTGCTATATTTTTAGCAAATTAATCTTAACTAATCTTATTGTATATAATTCTGCTCATAAGTTGCGCATACGCAGCGTTGTCTGCTTCGAATTTAAATTAAAGTAATATCAAATAAAATAATTGAGTAGGTAATTGAACGTATGTCTTTATGAGGTTAGTGCCTCTAAAACTGTGCCTTTATAACAGCAATTTTCAAACTGTGCAAAAATAATTGTGTGAAGTAACATATTTAATTTTTTTCATTTTGCGATTTTGTAATTTTGGGCTTCAAAAGTGTTGGATAATTGCAGTTTTACCAACAATTAATATTATGTACAGTATGTATATAAGTATTGCATGTCTCTTAGATCAATTTCATTTCAAAAATGAATATTTGAAATTTAACCAACTTTGATAAAAATTACGAGTGATTCTATATTTTTTCTGATTATTTTATACTTCAAAAATTAAACAACTCCCAATAAAAATGTTGAAAAATGACAAAATGGGATCGATTAAAAAAACACAAAAACACACTTTGATTTTATTGGAATAAACAGGCTTAGAAAGTCATATTTTTTCAAGATGGCACTAATTTCTAGCTTGGTTAGTTAGTTAGTCATTCAGTCATTAAAAAATTGAGTTCTTGTTTATAAAGTAAACTCGTTTTTGAGAGCGGAACTGAAAGAGTGGGTCACTCTATTTGGGACAATATGCCTCAAGAATTTACATAACATATGTACCCCGATAAATATATACATAATATACTTACTTAATGCGCAGGCGCAAGACAAAAAATTTCTTAACAATACAATTTAAAATCCATTTAACTCACAGTCGCATATCTTATCTTTTATATTAGTTTTCGTTTTGTTTAATTTTCTCTTATTTATGATATGGCCTCAATTGTGTATTATCTTTAAACAATATTTATGCGGCACTTGTCGTCAATCCATATTGATTTAAAGAGCTGCTGTGCTTGATCGCAAGTCGTTTTTCTTTCTCTCTCTTTCTCTTTGCTTAGGCAACCAAGTGGCGCACTTCCTGGCCAGTGTTTCAAGTGTATGTGTATGTGTGCATAAAGCATGCCAATGTAATTGCCCAACACACCCCGCCCACTTTTTTGGCTCCTTTAGCCAAGCGTTGCTTGCGCCTCACATAATTTGCATACATCAAAAAAGATTAGCCACTCAATTTGGAGCTTACATTTTTATACTCGTTTAAAAAGTGAATAGGGTATATTGAATTTATGTTGCATATTTGAAAAAAGATTTGTGTATAATATAAGACAGTACGATATCTTATAAGATACTTTACATAAGTTTAACTGTCGGTAAATCCAATTTTACAAATATTAAAATATTATAAAACATAAAATAAATCGAAAAATGTATTTGTTACTTAATACAGTTTATTTTTCAAAACAAATTGATATCGATTAAATCGATATATCTCACTCAGTCTTAGAGCTAGTTACATAAAGATTCTGCCACGATCAAATCTATATATCTTCCAGATCTCCCAAAAATTTAAAAGCAAATTTACCAAATTTGGATCGAGATTTAAAAACAAATTATAAAAATCTGAAATCAAATTCTAAAAATTACAATTATAATCAAGATTGTTTTTGACAGTTTTAAGCTATTTTTCTGTAAACGAGTATTGCGCGGCTGGTTACACCCGACTGCATTCTAACTAGTTTTTAACATTTTTAATGCGCTTTCTCCACGCTCTCTCACTAATTCTCTGTCTCTTGCGATTTGTGTGTGATTTCAGGCCTCGAGGCTGCAGCATCCACGTAAATCGGCCAACGGTCGCTGGCCAGACGGACAGACGTCGCGGTACGCTTAACCAAAGCAATGCAGTTGTCAGCGGACGCAGCGATGGCGAACTCAGCTGGCTTCAATTTGGATGCGGCTGCAGCAGCAGCAGCGAAAATTTCGACGCCGCGTAAAGAAAAGACAATACTCGGTTGGCTGGTGAAAAGTGCAAGTGCGAACGATAAAGATAACGATAGCGATAACGATAGCGATAACGATAACAAGAACGATAACGATAACAGCAAAGCTAACAGTAACAATAACAATAACAATAACAATAACAACAACAGTTGCAACTGTGAAACGCGCGCTTTTCGCGAATTTCGCGGCGTTCAAACTCTGCGTCTGCTGTGGAGCAAGCGCATCAGCAGCGCCAGCGAGGAGGCGGCGGCCCAGCAGCGACCGCCGGGCCTGGGCACGCTGCGCAAGCTGAACAAGTCCGTCAGCTGTCTGGTGAACGCGTTCAATAACGCGCGCGACTGGAACAGCGCGCCAAACGCGCACGAAACGCGCGCAAAACGCGCCGCCAGTTTGCACAATCTGCTGCAGCCGGAGCAGCCGTTGCTGCTGCAGCGCAACAAGGACAATTTCTACAAGTACAAAAACGCCGAACAGGCCAAAATGCAGTGCCAGCAGCGACGCAGCAGCGACTGCAATTTTCCCGCGGTGAAGGCGGGCGGCGCAGCTGGCGAACGGTTGCAGTGGCCAAAGCGGGAGGACGTCATCCAAAAGCAGCGCTTATCAGAAGACGATGTGGATGATGATGAGCAAGAGCCGCGGTCGCGGGGGCGTGGGCGTGGCATTGCCAACGAGCAAGCGAATCTTATCAGCAGCAACAAAAGCAGCAGCAGCAGCAACGAACAGCAGCAGCTACGTTTTAGTCTCAGCGCGACGAGCGGCCACGGCGGCAGCAGTGAATCGCTGCAAACGGTGAATTCCGTAAGTTCCAGCACGACCGCAGCGACGGTGACGTCACAAACGGGACGGACAACGAACGGCGCGCGTCGCAAATACAGCTTCAAAACACACGCGGGCAAATCGTTCCATCAGCACCACACGCCCCGTCGCATGTCCACTCACAGTCACGGTCACGGTCACGGTCACAGTCACGGTCACGGTCATGGCGTGGGCGTGGCCGTAGGGGAGGGCGGCACGTCGGGCGTGGTGCGCCAGCTGACACAACAGTTCAACGAGATCATCCAGAAGGACGCGCGTCTGCTGGAGCAGGTGAAGCGCAAGAATGGCGTCTGGCTGGCGCGCGGCGCCCACGTCTACAAGATTGTGGAGAAGCCGCCGCCGGAGCCGCAGCCGGAGCCGGAGCAGCAGCGCAACTCGATGGTGCAGCGCAACATACACAAGTTCGAGAAACTGGAGAAGCCAGCGGTGCCGCCAAAATCGCAGCAGCTGCTGCGAAAGCATCTGGAGCTGCGGCCCAGCACGCTCAGCCTCAGCAAGCAGATGCGCAGCAAGCGCGCCAAACAGCAGCAGCAGCAGCAGCAGCAGCAGCAACAGCAGGAGCAGGAGCAGGAGAAGCAGCTGGAGCAGCAACAACAACAATTGGAGCCGCTGTCCGAGGAGCCCACGAAGACGCCCGTCGAACTGGATGAGGGCGTGCAGTCGGACATCGATGAAGCTACAAAGCCAAAGCCACAGGATAACAGCCAGGATGAGCTGGACGAGATCGCGAGAAAGCAGCGGAAGCACAAATACGCCACCATCTACGAGAAGCTGCGCTTTCTGCCCTTCGCCAAGGCGGCCAAAAAGTCACCAGCAAAATTGCCCGACGAACCCTCCGAGCTGGCCGAACCGCTGCCCCCGCCCCCGCCCCTGCCCCTGCCCCTGCCCCTGCCCCTGATCTCGCCCTGCATTGAGGCGGATGCCAAAATTCTGGCCGCGCTCGATGTGCTCGATCAGAAGCTGAAGGTGCTCGCCGAGCCGCCAGCTGGCGAACTGATGCTGGCGCCGAACGATGACTTCGAGCAGCGGATCCTGCCCAATAGCTCGTTCATCTACCAGGCGGCCAGCAAGCAGATCTCCAACAATCAGCTGCTGCTCAACCAGGCGGTGAACGTGACCCTGGTGAATGCCATCGAGGGCGAACAGATGATCATGGAACAAAAGCAGTTGGCCAAGCAGGAGCAGGAGCGCGAACAGGAACAGGAGCAGGAGCAGGAGCAAGAACAGGATGAGCCCATGTACGAGCCCATAACGCCCACCTTGGAGAGCAAGACTGAGCCGCAGGCATCGAGCCTGTTCAAGCTAACCAGCCAGGTGGAGGCGGACAAGCAAAAGGAGGACATCTATCAAACACTCGAGGAGGCAACAGCAACAACAACAACAGCAACAACAACAACTACTACAACTAACAACTGGCTGGAGGGCTACGAGTCCATCGCCGGCTCCATCGGGCACAATGACTACGAAGCCTTTGCGCCGCCGCCGCCGCCGCCGTTGGCTGTGCCGGCCACGCCCACAACGGGCACGCTGGGCCGCAACACGCGCGACGAGCTGCCGGAGCTGCCCAAACCGAAGCGGCTGCTGCCCAAATCGCCGCTCATTCTGCGACCGGCGCCGCCGAAGCCAACACAGCCGGTGAAGACGTGCTCCACGGATGAGGACGATGAGAACATCTACGACACGATCAAGGGCTGCTACGAGTCCGTGTCCAAGAATCGGGGCAGCGATGCCATCTCGCTGAGCTCCAATTGCTACGAGAGCATCTCCAACTATCGCAAGAGCAGGAGCTCAACAGGAACAGGAGCAGGAGCAGGAACTGGAGCAGGAAGAGTGGGAGCGGGAGCGGGAGCGCGAACAGGCACCGGAGCGGGTGCGACGGGCGTGCAGCTGTCGAGCAGCGGCTCCTCGCTGACCATCTCCTCGGATCACCGCACCAACAGCCTCTACGAATCCTCGCTAGCCGCGGGCGTCCTCTACGGCAGCGCCAGCGGTGGCTGTCGCTCCTCCCTCGCCAGCAGCGGCGCTGGCAGCAACGCCGACAGCAACGCCGACAGCAACGCAGGCAGCGGCAGCGGCAGCAAACACGGCGACAAGCGCTCCTCCATCGCCGGCTCCAGTGACAACAGCGATGCCTGGGTGGACATATCCGATGGCGAGGCCACCTCGGCGGCGGCTGCCTGCGGCGAGGCGCAGTTCATTGTGTAAGTACACAGAGAGAAAATTATTATGCGCTTTTTCAAACAAAATATAAAAAGCATTCGAGACCTTCACATGTCAAAATTTTTGTCAATTTTGGCATGATTTTTGACCAAACATTTTACCAAATCAGAAAGGTGTCTTTTTTACTAATTGTGATTAATAATCGATTAAAAATAGAAATTCGCAATTTTAAATTTTACAAAAATCATATTTTCGAAACTGAGTAAGAGGGAAATACGTCTTTTTTTCACCAAAAAATTCCAAAAATTTTTATTATCAATTTATAAGACAAATCATGATAAAAAAAGTGAAATATTAATGGGAGTTTATAAAATGAAGTCTTATACAAATGTAAATTCGTCTAACTTACATTGTCGGAATTAAGTAATCATACTTCACAAAAATTAGAATTTCTTGGCTTGAAAACTTTCAAATCGAGTCTTTAAAGTAAGAAATACTTGATGCTTTCTCTCTGTGTATTGGGTGCAACGGGTGGGGGCAGTTTCAGCCATTTGCTTGATAAAAATTCTGCGTAGATTGCTGATAGGTTTGTTTAGGTTTCGCTTATCTTATCTGGAACTGCGACGCTGACGCTGACGGCGACAGCGGCTTTTTGTCCAATTCAAATTGCAGAAAAAGGGGTAAAGCGAGAATTGATATCGTGCATGATAAGAATAGAATAAAAAAAAATAGTTCAGTTCCTAACATAGCAAATAAATTGAATAATTTTCAGACTTAAAAAGAGTAGTAGTAAATTGTTAAATTGTGAAAGAGAAATAGGAAAAGTTCCGTATTAAACAACTGTAAATGGAAAATTCTTTGTTATTTCTCTGAGTGTAGTTGTGTCCTAAATACTCTAAAAGAAATGCGGGTCAAGCCTAGAAAAAAACCCAAAAACAAACAAAGCTCGTTAAACTATCGACTTTTATTTGACTTATCGAAAAAAAAAAACATAATACCAAATAATCACCAGAAATCAGGTTAAGCTCTTTAAGCTAACTGTAGTTCAATTGTTGCATAAACGAAAAATGCAAACCCTGAACCGAGATCAACTCTTAAATTATTTTGTAATTGTGCAATAGCAGGTACTTAAAAGTTTAAAATCTAGACTAGAAAATTTTATTGCGTTTGCATTTCAACGCAGTCTAGGCGATAAGATACGAATTGGCGATAGAGATAGCCTGATTCTCGATTTTTTGTAAACACACATTTTGTATGCCGATATAATATATATAAAAAAAATATATAGCTACAACAATTTATAAACTCAATCCGTTGAATATTTATAAGAGCTGAGATAAACAATTGTTAACTTTATTCAAAATGCTTAAAGAAAAGTTTTTATAATATCGATAGTCTAAATAATGAAATTAATAAAAATATCTACTTATCACTCAATGGTTTATTAGGAAATTCAATCAGCTGGCCCCCACAAATGTTGTCTTTACAATTAAAGGCAATAAATAATTGTCAACTCATGTACATTTATTACGACTTGAACTATTTACATTTAATTTCCAGCCAGTTCTTAAGCATTGCAACACCCGAGGCACACACACACACACACACACACCCACGTCCCACATTAATTAGCGCATTGACCTACAATTGCATCTGTTATCAGCCGATAAGATTGTCCGCCTGCTTGGGCAACCCATTCACAACCACATCAACTATTACAGTCACAGTCTCAGTCACATTTCCCCACATTGCAACTTATAAAATTTTAGAGAACTTTGAAAAGGCAGCTAACTAATGCCACAGACAGTTGACAATGAGGCGCCCACGTTTGAAGACCTGAAAGTACCGCTATAACTTGATCGATCGTTATGAAGTACTTACTGATAACAACAATATTTAAGCAACAGCCTATTGAGTATATATATTTTTTATTAATTTTATTATCATTTGATTTAATTGCAGTGTGCGTGAACGCTTCAAGCAGCATCGTGTGCGCAGCCCGGATTGGTCGAAACGCATCAGAGACAAAAGACTGCAGCAAAACAAGTCAAAAAGTTGCATCGAGGGTGAGTAAAAAAAAAAAATAATAATAACAATGATTATCATAAATAGATTCAATGGGTTATATAATATGTGAAAAAGATACATGTTGCGATATTAGAATACTTAACTTGAACAATGCGCAATTTGTTTAAGCCCTCTTTGGGTTTTCTTTATAACGCATTCATAATTCAGTTTGTCTGCAAACAAAATTTCTTCCTATGTAAAGTTTTAGTTTTGTTTTAAAGCTTTTGCTATGTAAACAAAGCTGAGCTTTCAAGTCAAGCTTGCATTAGTTGTGGTTTGTGTCTCGGCTAAGCATTGCGTTCCACTTGTCATCCACATAACACTGACTCGCGCAACCAAACTTGACGCCTAAATTGCCTTAATTATATTTATAATTAATGTTGTTGGAGCCATCGGCGACACTTAAATGTGTGTTGATAAATATGCAGTAATGCTGCCCAAGTCAAGGTATTTAAAAGTGCCGCCTTAGGCGCAAATGAAATGAAATGCCAAATGTAAACAATGCCAAATGAAAATAAAAACCAACAAGTAGGCGACGGCGTCAACTACACAACTTACTGTTAATTATGACCAATGCAAATGAGAGTAGGCAACAGAAATTCACACAAATACATATATACATACATACATACATACATACTTATAAATCCAGTGAGTAAGCGCTGCGCGCACATTTCACACAGCAACGAAAATTGGAAGTGGAATTGCAATTGGCGCCTGCTTGCGCGACTGCGACTGCGACTGCAGCTGGCGACAGGTTCCACACAAGGCAATAACAAGTTGTGAGCGCACGTAAACAATGCCCATAAAGTGGACGCAAGATCTTATTGCTTGTTGTTGCTGTGCAATTTTCATTCCACGTCTGCCAGCAGCAAGCAACAATAACTATCGCAGTCTCTCACAGACACTCTCGCACAGTCGCTCATCCGCTCAGTCTCTCCAAGCAGCTGCCAGTGCGCAGTCGGAGCGCGTCAGTTCCAACGTACGGTTCGGTCTCACGGACGCTGCCTGTCGAAAAGTCGCCCAGCGAGTGGAATTTATGTTTGTTAAATGTGAAAAACCCATACAAAATATTTAACCAAATCTTCGTTTTATAATTAATGGGTGTAGCTACGCGCGCGCAGCTCAGTGAAAAGTGAAAAAGAAAAGTGTACATATACATGTGTATATAGATAAATGCATGCGGTGCATGCAAAATTAGCAGACGACCCCAACGTCAGACGTTGGCGTTGACTGCGCAGCGAGCAGCGCAGCTAGTTTTCAATTATTGCACGCTATTGTTGTTGTTAATGTTGTTGTTGTGTTGTACTTTTATGCAAAGGCAGCAAGACGTCACGAACTAAAACTGAAACTGAAGCCGCCCGTCTGCCCTACGCCCGCAAGTTAAAGCTTTATGTTTCAGCGTTATTATTGTTGTTGCTGCTGCTTTGAGAGATGACGAAATTGCTAAGCGAAAACCAGTCTAGAAATACTATAAAGCGCACAACCTTGAGAAGTTAAAAGCACATACAATACAAAAAAAAAATAAACACAACGGCTTAAGGAACTCGCAAACTAAAAAAAAAAACCTGCGATGACTGAGCAAAATAAAAATTCAATGTAAACGAAACGAAGAAAACAGTAAATAGACAAAAGGCAAATGCAAACCACGAGTACCTCAATTTCAAATGCGAAATTGCAAAATCAAACGTAATCATGTGCAATAATTATGTGCATCCAAAAGAGGAGCACACAAAACAAAAAAAAATAACATCCCATAAAAAGCTTTTGCAAAATGGCCGCTCAAAAGTTCACTGAACGCTGGCAGCGACGCGACGCAGCTACGCAGCCTAATTGCAAGTTAAATGCAAGTCCGGCCCAACTGTTAAATACTTGGCAACAATTTAAATTTTTAAATACATTGTAATTAATTTGTGGGCGCGTTTTGTGAAAACCCGGCAATGCAACTTGAAATTCTCAGCTCAACTTTTACCCAGGGCACGTTCCCCCTTTTTTTTCCAGCACGCGATGATTAACTTTAAAAGCGAAAAACACAAAACTAAAAAGCGAAAGTGTCGTGAAAACTATACAACTGAAGTACCCAATTGGCGATTGCCGTGGCACGCAATGGCGGAAAAGCCGCAATGAAAATTTATGCTTTTCTTTGTGGTAATTATATAGAGGAAGATCTGTGCGCTCGTCAGCTTAACGGCTTAACTGATAAACCGATTGCTTTGCCATCTCTCGCTGACACTGAGCAGCCGGCAGACAATGACATCGTTTGGCACTTAATAAGTTCGACCTCAATGCGCCAATCGATCAATCAATAGCAACTCTATCTCCCCCCTCTTTCGTCTCTCCTGCGCACAGCTGCATTCGAATCGGAATTGAAAACAATTAAAAATGTTTATAAAATGACGAAGAGCCGTGTTAATGTGTGAGATAGAGCGGCAAGTGAACCGTTTGCTCTGCACTTTGACAAGGCTAAGAATGGCATTCGTGTAATTATAAACAATCGCATCTGATTTGCAGTGCACTACAGTTATTGTAACACACGCATACACACACACACACACTTATATTTATAATAGTGTCTGGCTGGCCGCTCTGTTTCTTGTCTAGACCCTGGTCGTACAGTTCTTTCGCTTTGTTTGTGTCCACGCAAATGTTAAACAATTGACCAAAAAGGCAAACAAAGAGCCTAAGACAGCATTTCCGCATCTCGCAAATACACTGCGCAAAAGAAATGCAAACCAAAATTACATTTAAAAAGCTTAAAAAATCAACTAAAACGGCAATAACTTAATTTATTCAAACCGAATTTTTAAAAAGAAAAAACAATAAATAAAAATAAAAACATTCTGAAGAAAATGCAAGTTAAAGTTATATTATTTGCGAACACCAAAATATTGCAGCGGTTTCAAAGCAAAGTGCTCCGAATCATTTCAAACGCGCACATCTACCACGACAATGCCACGATCCATAGCCAACTTGGCATCCTGTGGGTTAAAGACGAAATCGCTAAGATGAGCGAGCGCTATATTGGCAGACTACACAGCCACCCCAATAACCTTGCCATCAATCTGCTTGACAACAGTGCGACCACAAGACGCCTTAAAAGATGTCACCCTCTCGATCTGCCGCAGAGGGTAGATGATT